>JAGDQP010039734.1:0-14348 GCA_022664845.1 Lepisma saccharinum | reverse complement strand
TAGCACCCCAAATTTTGACCGGGATTTTCCCGGTATCGGTGAGGGTATAATCGAAGATTTTTGTTGATTCAATGAGTACAATGGAAGTACTTGAAAGTACAACTATTTTTATCAATAGTACAATCACTTGGGGTGCAAACTTGACATACGCCCTTGAATGGTCTGATTTGTTCTTCACCACATAGATGTTGAGATTTGGATATGGAGTTTAATTTCTATTTTAAGTTTTCTAAGAGGGTACGAATTTTGTGCAATTTATCGTGATTCTCTTCACCGACAGGAACAAAAGTATTATTATCATTAAAATAAACGAACCGTTTTATTTATTTCCATCTGTTTTGTTACAAAATATCACTGATCTGATGAACTGAACACTCAGTAGACCCAAATTTATTTAAAGTAATGTTCAGAGCTTTGTTACAGTTCTGCTGTAAAGCATATTTATTTGTGTGATACACAATATCGTACAAAATTGTTTCATCGTTGTGTAACCCGTTGGTTAGTGATGTCTTAATTCTTGAGTTATCCACGTACCGGACTGTGCATACAATAGTACATGCAGTAAATTAGATTAACGTCTTTCGAGAGAATTAAGATATAATTAAAAACGTACCACATAGCGATAACAAGCGTAAAAAGCTGAGATAGAAGTAAACGTTTGGTCCATATTACTTTAGACTGGAACTGATGACGATAACTGTCTCCTCCGCTTCCTGGTTTCATTATATTCATTAAATGTTTAATTGCATGGATCAGTCCAGCTTTTAGATACAGGTGAATGGATGGAAACTATATGTGACTTGAGTTGAGAGCTGACTTTTAATGCAGAAACACAAACATGAAACGTGGAAGTATTCTTTATTACTTAACTAACAAGATAAGCAATCAAAGGATAGCCCTGGAGGTCCAAAGAGTATGATAGAAGAAGCGAGTTCGTCCTGTGGGAATTAGCAATCATTTCTCCCCATCCCTAATAAAAGTAGGCTAATTCGTACACTGGAAGAGCGAGTTCTCTTTATGTTACTGTATAATGTGTTCCAGTCGTTTTCCATTAGTACAGTCCATTCCTTCTTTTCAGCGATATTGAGAGAAGAACTTCATCAAGGAGAAGGCATTTTTTGCGTCAATTTATGTACGTATTTTTTTAGCTATAATACGTACCCTAACGGATATAAAGCTATCTCTTTCCTGAAGATTTGGTGTCATACAATTGAAAGTTAACTAAATACTCGAATCAGGTTCTATTGAAGAATTGGAAAATCTTATTCTGTTTATAGTTAAGACTGGGCCCCATGAAGGTGAGCCGACGGCTCGTAGAGAAATTAAACTAATGTCACATCTCAACCTCCAAGGCGGTATTTTGGCGGCAACAGTCTTATATAGCCAAATGCCGCCATCACCATCTCGCGGGCCGCTTTCAGTTGGCCAGAAATTCTAACACTCCGCTAGTCCGCTAGGTGCATGACCGCCATTAGCCACTGTTCTCTGACAGACGGCTGGTGGGCCGCTTCCGACTTCCACCAACGGCCTGCCAGAGAAACTAAACTGATACCGCATCTCTGCCGCTATGGCGGTATTATGATGGCCAACGTAACATAGCCATATTTTTCAGTGACCCAAAAGTGAGACTTATTTCCTTGAGGGTGCATTGCACATAGTAGTGATTCATATTCAGTTGGAATTTTGGTATTATCTTCGCTATGACACATTTCCTGGCGGGATTCGAGCCTCCAACTGTCAGCGACAAGATTTTGATGTATGTTACTCTGACCGCTCGGCTATATTATCATGTATTCCAGCTGGGTGATGCTTTTGTATTCCTTATTATGTTACGAAGACAATTAAAGAGCTTTTTCCCGAAAGCTACTACCTGTAGCTGTTATTCTGTATTTCATATTGTATACAAGTTTCTGGTTTGATTTTGAAGCAAATGGTATATTAAGCGGTTGATGTTAATTAGATAGAATACTTTCTTGTTCAAACTAACAACAATATCGAATCAAGAACTTATATGTTATATGAAATACAGCAAATGTGTTTTCAAAAAACAAGTAAAATGGTTATAGTAGCTTTTCGAAACAAGCTTCTCAATTTCTGAAATAAAGAAATCCATGTCGCCTTTAATCCGATATTCAGGTGTTTGTTGGATCTTATATTAGAACTATAAGTGCTGCACATGACGTACTGCGCAGCACTGATAAACTTTTCCATAAGAAAATTTCTTACGGGTCCAAAATGGGGTCGGTATACACAATTTAGCTGGCCTCTTAGAGGAGATCTCTGGTGGTCCTCCATAGGTATTTAAATTTATACCGGAGTTGTACAGCTGATGGATGCACGCGGATCCTACCATATTCCCGACCGTGAGCCGTGAATCCCACGGCAGGTCATTGGCTGGGCTTATAGTGCGGAAGGGTAGAAATGGAGTCTACAAACACATCGATATAGGCCGATATGAATAATGAACTATTTGGGTATATTTTGAAAGTAGCTATAGAAGAAATAAGGTCTCGGTTACATCCTATATTTATTCCCTGGAGCGTCCTATTTTCTCGTCTTCAGGTCTAGTTGAAATTTTCGCACTTTCATTCATACTTGGGTATCGTGTGTAATGAAACAAAATGTAACTGTTATTTTTAACTTTTCACTATATCAGTAAACTTTATCAAATTTCAAATTTCGAATATATAACCTTATTTTTAACATGTTCTAGAATTTTGAAAAAAAAAATAAAAATGCAAAGAGGATCAAAAGGAGGGAGAAATTTGTTGTAAGTACCCAGAAAGAAATAGTATTTTTTTTAGAAAAAGCAAAAACGTTGTAAAAGCCCTGGCCGGAAATTGAATCGTGGACGGCTGATATCCGACAATCGCGGGTCGTGTAACAAGTGCTGCTGTTCGCCGGTGGATCTACATCGGCTATCTGTCAATCGATTGCGCTTGAACGAGGACGGCTGTCTGCCAATTTCCGCCGGTGGACAGACGGCAGATATACGTCAATCCTTTGCGTTGTAACGAGGGTGGCTATCCGTGAACGTCCGCCGGTGTACCGTAGGTGGATATCCGACAATCGTAGCTCCCTGTAACGAAGTGGCTATCCGCCATTGTCAGCAGGTAAATCGACGGCGGATTTCCGACATGGCAGCTGCCGCCAATGTCCACCGGTGGACCGACCGCTGATATCCGACACGGTGGCGGCAAATTGCTAATGGGGGGTGGGGATATATCACCGAACATGTCATTCCAACATTCCAAAACTCAATGTTACATCGGCAATATAGCTTGTAGATAAAATACGTCTAAATGTTATCCTAGAAGTATTAGAAACAATTGTATCAAAACCTGTAACTTGTGCCCAGTGGCTAACTAATTCAATTTTCCACGTATAGTCTAAACCACACATGGTTTCATATGCGTATCAAAATAAAATATATTTTCCTTTACCCGGTACACAAGCTCATATATTTTTTGTCATAACCTTGGTCAAACACTTCCAATATTAGTATTACCTTAGATTTAATTAAAGCTCTATTGACACACTATATTTTTTTCAACGATGTAGATAAAAATATTGAACAAACTTAAGGAAGGATTTTCCTCCGTATAGAGAAGTTGTAACCACATAAAACCGGTAGAGAAATGCTCTGGAGAGTTGACAATTTCCAAAAACTTAAGTTTGAAACACTGACAACAAAGAAAAGGGAACACACTAGAGACACCCTCCACCCCCCGGCTAACATCTAAGCGCAAGAAGTGAACTTAGTTCTCTCTGCAGTGCGGTGACGAGGGACTTGCTTTTCTACGAGGATTTGCGACTACAAAGAGAGAGTGAGAACGAGACCGAGAGAGAGAGGGGGGGATAGAAGGAGGGAGAGAGTGAGAGAGAGAGGACTTTGAGAAAAGTTGACCAAAGTTAGTTGTATGAACTCATCCAGAGATACAACCATCTGTAACAGCTTCCCGTTTGAATTCAATTTTAATTAATTTGTCGCTCAATAGAATATTCACCGACGTTTTAATTGTTTCCCATCACAAAGATAATAATCACTGTTTACTCCGTTTGTAAAGGAGAAATTGTTGTCCTTTCTCTTCTTCTTCCTCTTATTCTACTAGTACAGAGAACAGAAAGAGGAGAAGGAAACGAGGAATTGTCGAATGAAGAAGTTTTCATTTGTCATTTTCTTGGTAACTTTCCGAAAACGATAAATTTTCTGCTGTTAAAAAAAAAGAACTAATACTTTGAATTTTGAAAGCAACAAATCAGTTCAATATGAATAAAACAGATTCTATAACAATAAAAACGATGGGAATGATGTTGATTATGGTGATAAATCAACAGCCACGAAGTGAAGAATAGACAGAATAACTGTATTCCCTTCATTTGTAAAGCCTTTTGCATTCATTTGTATATCGTTGAGAAAGTTTCAGTAAAATATGTTACGTCTGGTTCTATGTAATAGGGTGACGTTATGGATATGAATGAATACACTGTATACTCTTATAGTTCATCTTCTTTTACTAGTAGAAACTTCATGTTGAAGTTTTCTTGCTGTTTAGAATACTACAATACTACTTGCATTAAATTGTTACGTAGACAAATATACTTTGTTTATAAAGTAATCGTACACTCAGTCTTCTCTGAAAATTTCTTTAACATATGTAGTACATCTATGTGTGATATTAGGAAATGGACGTCCCGTTCGATTGTATGTTATTGTGTTAGTTGGTAATATTGTGCATGCTTCTTACATTAGTTTTGTGCTTCTCCATTGACGTTATTAGTTGTTAGTATCGTGTGTGCGTTTTGATTTTCTGCTTCTGCATTGTTTGTTCAGTGCTGTGGTCAGTTTCATTTTAAACTGTCAAGAAGAAAGACATGTGAACGTGAAGGAAAACATTATCGTAAGTTACCTTCCCCTTCCGCCGCGTATGGTGTAGTCTTGTAGCCTGCGCCATTGCAGATGTTTCTAATAAATATTTTCTCTGTCTGACAAAAATAGAAGATGACGAAGCATCCACACTAACGGAAAAAGGCGTACTAAGAATCAAGAAGACATGTAAGGAGAGGCATATTTCACCGTTGCAAGTTCATGTAGGCCATCGTAAGTCAATCTTACCTGCAACATGAAATTGCTTACTCCTAGTTGACACAAGATGTTTGTTTATTTGCAGAATTATTTTGAAAAAGCGCTTTACATACGAATGCCAATATATTTTTATTCCACATACTAATTTCATTTCCACGTCTACTGCGCAATGTATCCGGGCATAATATATGCAACTACAACCAACTGTCTACGTCATCTGATTGGTAATGGGTTTCTTTCGCGTGAAATAATGTATAATAAAATGGACTCGTCTCAGTTCTAGAAAGGGGAAAACGAAATGTCTGAATCTAGGTAAATCTGCAACGGACACGGTCGGATATTTTAGAATAGAGTACGGTGACCGATGATGGTCACTCCGCGTATGATGGTCACCCCTTCATATTTTCGCACACACACAACAGGTAGCAGTGTAATTCTGTGTGGAAGTACGTGATGACACGCTAAGAAGACTGTCAAATTCGCTGGAAATTCTGGTAAGTAGTATTAGTGTACTTGTGTTATAAGGTGGAAATATATACATTTTCAAGGTGCGTTATAAAATGAGCCATGAAAACATTGCGTGGTTGTAGGCGTAATTTGTGTTCAACACTATCATCCCATTTGCGTTATCGTCGCGGTTACCAGAGATTCAATGGCTGCCCAGTGTGGATTTCTTGTAGTCACGTGTGTGCAGTCTGTGACGTCAAATGAGAGAGTGCTTCGCCTAACCCTATGATGGTCACAGCGACTGTTCTGTATGATGGTCACTGTGGGTGTTCAAGTACAAGTAACAGTTACCCCTTGTTCTTCCTTCTCGTGTGGAAGCAACCAATTTGTTAGTTCCCGTTTAGATACTGACAAGTACGTAAGCTTCTCAACGTTGTCTCCTCTTCCACTGATGAACACACAAACTATGGGAAGAAACAAACGTGTGCAACCGCATAAATTAAATCCCGTTTCTCCAAATAAAATGAAGACGATTCGCGATAAGCAATTTAAATAAGATCTCACGCGCACGCGTACCAGTGGCAAAGGCGATCCTTCGTCGCTTCAAGGTACTTCGGAGAGCGTTGAACAAATAACTTCACAAGCCCATGGTGTTATTTCCAGTTGTATCGCTCGTACCACTGGTAAGACCTTTCCTGCCAGAAAGAAATTGAACTTATCGGATGATGCTTCTGATTGCTGTGTCTTGTGGAAAAAAAATATTACCCAAGAAGTGCTACCAATACAGGTGATTGGATTCAGTGTGTTTTGTGTAATCTGTGGGCACATGAAACGTGCGCACAGTCGTATAGTGTGCTGACCAGAACAAAATATTTTTCCGGCAAGTGTTTTGATGTGGAATAGGGTCCAGGCTACAGACTGTGGTATCCAAAAAAAGTGAAATGTGAAATTTTGTGTTTAGCTAAAACAGAGCTTATCTATACGAAATAAATAGTGCGGGGTGATTTTACGACCAGATTCTAGAATGAAACTCGGAATGTTAATGTTACACTTTAATTTACGAACATCCATTTAACGCTTTCCTTAGGATTTTCATGAAAGTTTTAACTTAGGATGAACTACTAACAGAACTGGTTTTCAGCTTGCACCTCCACAACTCAGCTTTTTTTGTACCCACTTAACGTAGCTTCAAATATTTTTTTTCGGCTACGTATATCATTGTATTTTCCATATAATTAATATTATGCACTGTTGACTAACATACATGTGATTATTTATTCTATTTTTTTTACCAAACTGTATTCTTTCTTTAGTGGCCATCATAGGCGACGGGTGTGGCCATCATTGAATATAGTATTCCTATGATGGTCTTTTTGAGCACTTACACATTTCCCCTCTGTTCTCCATAAGTACTACAGTATAGTTCATTATTTTCCTTTTAATGGTGAGAGGATAGACCAATGTTTGAACCCACCTATAGTGATTCTTTTCTCTTTAGATATTTTGAAGTTGTAAGGAAACGTTGTTAGAGGTGGCCATCATCAGTCACCTTACTCTATGTGTTGGTTTGCTAACGATAAAAACACACTTATGTATTGTGCATGTAATGGTCGATCAACAACATACACATCAAAGAGAAAATTAGTGAAGAGCAACATCTGGCACGTGAGAAGGACTTACAAACTGGAAATAACATTATGTCTCCAACTCGCATCAGCCAGGACACAAGTCAGTCAATATTCAAGATGGCCAACATTGATTGTAATACTAGGCATATTTATAATCAATCTATTCTTTATTGACGTTAAATGAAATACACTATCTAATCCAGAATAGTTGTTTGAAGTTTTAGTAGGTACACTTGTCTCTTGTCCCCAGATATTCTCAAATGATTCTGTATAGTCAATAGTTATGAAAAGAACATTAAAATAGGCACAAGCGAGTTCGATTTTTTCTCCTCGAGTGTGATAAAAGTTTCAAGAGAAATTTATTTTTTAAAGAGGCACTTAATAATTTTCGTTCTCTAGGTGATGATATTAATACTTAACTTGATTCATGAATTTATAAACAAACGACTGTAGTTTCGTGCATATATCATGGATAAGGGAAGTTCGAAACCAGCTCCCAGCCATCTTGGCTGAGGTTTCGTCAACCTCAGTCACACCAGGCTAATAAAAGGATGATACTTTCAAATTAGGTCCTAACTTTTCTCCTACACATCCTTTCCCTAACTTATCCTCACTTGAGCAAAACGATCATAACACAATTCAATCGAATTCATGAGCCTTATATTTTAAGATAATATCTGCATAAAATATAATCCTTCAAACACATTTAGGTAGCCACCATCGTATCAGATATGAGAAACATCGTTCTTTTATCTACTTATGGTGTAAGAATATATCTTCAGAACATAAAAAACTGGAATTGTACCTATTTTAAGGTTTTAACTCCTTCCAATTGATTGATTGAAGTTTTCTTATATACATTTAAGTAAACAAGTGCGTTACAAACAACACAATAGAAATAAATTCTTTAAAATACCTTTCTTACTGTGGAGTCGTCCTAACAAGTATTCAACATCAGCTTTAGTCTAGTTAAGGTTTGTATTGTGAATGTCAGTTTACTACAACTACTACTGCTGTCATTATAACGTTTTGGTTTCCATCTAGTTTTTATCTATTCATCCCTGTTTAATATGAAGACAGGATGCGGAGAATGTTTTGTTGATTCAGATAATATAGATGTTAAATAGGCACTGACTCCGGATATAACACAACTACTAAAATTCAATTTGTGGTACTGTTTTCACCACATTTCTAAACACCCCAGCTCTGACACAATTTAGACAAAACTTCGCAATACCGTTTTCATTTCATTGTAGCATAGATCAATCTTTTGTTTAAAGTTCTGCTAATTGCTAGAACACTTTAAGGGGGAAATTAAGGTATTTTATTTTTGTTGCAAGTTTTCAAGTGCAGTTCTACAGATTACATGTAATCTACTCCGCTTAACAGTCGTGATTTATCTTGCTTTTTATTCGAACTAAAAATCATTATTACTGAATATTTAACTGTGAATTCGATTTTTCTCAGTTAAAAACCATTTTATATAACAATTTTTCATTATATTGGCACAGGATTTTTACATATGAAATAGTATACTCAAGACCTCAAACCTGATCAAAAACAACCTCAGTAAACCATGGTCCAAAAATGCTTCGATTTCGAGATATAGGGCTTCAAACTTAAAGTGTAATAAATTACTAAAGCTATGTGGGGAAAGAGAAAAAGTCAAGTGCACATAATTTGTTATATTTTACTAATCCCTTATTTTTTTTATTCAATTTTATGAACATATGCATCTGGGTGCATTTTAATGTCTTCTAACTGTATGATAGTGAAAAAAGCCCAAAAAATCTCATTTCTGAAATACCAAAATAAATACCAAGAGAGGCTACTTGCGTGCTCTTGCCCGAATTCATGGAGGATAAGAGTACGCACTTAACAACAATCATATGCCAAGCAATATTCATTCTACCATTCCCCCAAACGGCCGCTCAGAACCTAGTCATTAAACATTTCTCCACAGTCTCGGCGACGTGTGCTTCCATAGGTCTTGTTCATTTAATGAACTAGAAGATGAGGATATAGAACTGTTCTGATCGACATTGATGATCGTTTATTTTCCGTGAGTTCGTTTCTTCTTTGTTTGTTATGTTATTAACCTGTTCTGGTTCTACAATACTGAACGAGCGTTCTTTGACGGAGATAATAAAAAGAATCTAGATTTCTTGCAAATGCCTTGCCACCCATCTCTTACTTTCATAATTTTCGCGCGAACTCTTGCCCTCTTGTGCTATGCGAGCTATTGCTCTAACATCATCTTCGTTCACTTTTACTTCACTAACAGTCACTGACTTAATATGATACAACGTGGGGTCATACGACGTTACCTGCTTATTATAAAGTTACAATTTTATTAAATCGCACCATATTAGTATTTTTAGATATTGGAACCCAATTACAGTGGTAAAAATATGTAAAGAACAAAAGGGAGTATTACTAACTGGAAATATACACAAGATGGAAGACCGCAAGAAAATGTTTACTAACCCTTTCTACTTTCACAAAGTTCCTTATTTTCAACTCCATAAAATGGAAACACTGATTCTTTGTTGAATGCAAATTAACGTGAATCTACAAAGTATTTATGTCTCCACATCAACTATTAACAAACTGTCTATTCAATACCATACAAGACACGTCCTTGACATTATATCGCATTCTTTCACTTCTTGTATTTTGCACAGTGTCCAAACACTGCTCTCCGTGCTTCACATAATTTTGATTACCATCATTAGTAGATACCAAATCCGAAAAATACACCAGAGATGCAAAAAGTTCAGCAAAGTTGGTTAGTCATGAAAAGTGGTGAAATGGAGAATGTATGAGCCAAGTTCCTTGGCCACAGCATGTAAGAGGAACACTGGAAGTTGGCCCGAGGTGGCAAGGTTCATAATGTTCGAGCCTTAGGGTTGCTGGTGGTGAGCGTTGTGGATTTTAGAGAAGCTTTATGCCTTGAAGATCATCAACCTTGTCACCACGTACCAATTTCCAGTGTTTCTCTTACATGCTGTCTCCAAGGAACTCTGCTCATCCATTGTCTATTTCACCACATTTTGCACGTGTGTAATATATATTGCCCGGAGTACGGAAGGCAGCTGGCAATGGCAGCGGTCAGTCCTGCAGGAAGTCAGAGGGTCAAAATGCCCGGGTTTGGACTGTAGACTGCCAGGACACCGACATTGCAACTCGAACTGACCTATACGTGGCGACACTCAACTGTCAGTCACTTGCAGGAGAGAACAAATTAGAAGAATTGCAGAATGAACTCAAGAGGATTAAGTATGACATCATAGGACTATCAGAAGTATGGAGGAAGAACAGAAGGGCATACGTTCTACTTCAAAAGAACAGAAAATGGAAAACCGACAGGCGTTGGTTTTATAATTAATAAGACCTGAAGACATGGATCACAGAAATTGAAGAACTTTCAGATAGATTCGCACGAGTAGTAATAAAGATAAACAAGAGATACAGTATGAAAATTATATAGGTATATGTTTCAGCAACATCACATCCGAAGGAGGAAATCGAAGACCTATACGAGGAGATACAGAAGAATTTGGATAGTAGCAAATCGCATCACAAAATTGAAATTGAAAACTTCAATGTGAAAGTGGGAACTAAGCAGAGCAGTGACACGAAAGTGGGAAACTTTGGATTTGGCAAAGAAAACAAGAGAGGGGAGAAGTTAGTAGAATTCCCAGAAGGCAACAGGCTGTTTATTCTCAATACAGTTTTTTAAGAAACTACACCAGAGGAAGTGGACATGAACGTAAAGTCCCGGATGCAATGAAAGAAGAAGTGGATAAAGTACTTCGAGGGATGAATAACGAAAAATCGCCAGGAGAAGATGAACTCACAACATAGATGTTTAAATGGGGAGGTAAAAAGATGAAAGATTTACTTGCCAAATTATTCTCAAATGTACAGGATGAAGAGAGAAATACCCTCAAGTTGGAATAATCCTGTTATAATTTTGTTGTACAAGAAAGTGGACAAAGAATGCGTCGAAAACTACTGACCAATTAGTTTACTGTCAGTTCTATACAAAATGTTTACCAAAGTTATTTTGAATCGTATTGAACAACACATATTTTAATCAGGTAAGGGAACAAGTCGGATTTTGTGGTGATTTAACACAATGGACCACATATGAACATTGAATGAAGTTATGGAAAGGACTAATGAATATGAACTTCCACTATGTCTAGGATTCATAGATTTTGAAAAAAGCTTTCGATTCGGTCTCCTTGGTAGCAGTACTTAAATCACTTGAACATCAAGGCATCGAAAGTGCATACATCATGTTACTGCGAAACATTTACTCGACTGCTACATCTGTCATTAAACTTCATCAAGAAAGCGATAAATTTAAAGTTGGAAAAGGAGTAAGGCAAGGAGATTCAATTTCTCCTAAACGGTTTTCAGCTGTCCTGGAGAAAGTGTTCCAAAATATATAATGGGATGAAGATCGGATAAAAATTAATGGCAAATATCTCCATCACCAACGATTCGCTGATGATTTAGCCCTGTTTGCTTCAAGTACAGAAAAACTACAAACCAGAATTGAAGAGATGTGTAATGAGAGTTCGAAAATATGACTTAAAATGAATTTAAGTAAAACAAAAGTAATGTGCAATCAACATGTTTCAAAGAAGGAAATAAAGATTCATAGAAAGACAATAGGCATAGTTGATGAGTATGTTTACCTGGGCCTGCTCAAGACATCGAGTGCAAAGTTGACGGATGAAATAAAGAGAAGATGTAAAACGACGTGCAGTTCGCTTGCAAGACTACACTTAATTTTAAAAAGCAAACTACCAATGTGTCTCTTAAGCGTAAAGTTTATAATCAATTTGTCTTACCTGTAAGGATGTACGGCTGTGAAACTTGAACATTGAATACGCAAACGACTCAAAGATTAAGAGTAACACAAAGAACAATGAGGAGATGCATGCTAGGAATAACTAAGGTGAACAGGAAGACAAATGAATGGATTCTCGCATAAACAAAAGTAGAAGATGTAATCAAGACTGCAAAGAAAACGAAGTGGAAATAGGCCGGTCACATAGCTAAACAAACAGACGGAAGATGGATGACAAATGTACTACATTTGATTCCTAGAGAAAAGAAACGACCGAGACGACGTCCAAATGGAAGATGGATAGATGAAATCAAGCGTTTTCCAGGAGGTACATGGATGAGGATAGCGTCAGAAAGAAAGAAAGAAAACGTGGAAAGAAAATGGTAAGGCCTTCATCCAGCAGTGGATAGAAAATGGCTGAATATGATGATGATGATGATATAAATATATATCATCACCTTGGCACCAGAAGGTACTATGTCCACTTTTTTCAAAATGGAGCTAACACCGCGGTCAAAGACCTTGTACTGAAGGCCATGTAACCCAAAACTAATATCTTAAAAAAAACGACCTCCAGGTAACTAAATATGTAAGAAGAGAAATTAATTTAAGCATACTTTGAATGGAACTTCCAACTTTAAAACTGAATTTTCCTCCAAAGTAGCACAAGTGGACATTGTACCCTCTGATCCCGAGGTGACGATATGTATATACATATATATATATATATATATAAATAATTTCCAGCCATATTGATTCCACTACTGGATGAGGCCTCTCCCGAAGGGAGTAGGTGGTCTGGTGCTCCCATGCTTGGGGGACTGCGCCCTCATAGTGCAGATCTTCCCAATACCCTACCCCCGGAAAGCTGATCCCTCATAGGGAAGGTTAGCCCAATTTATTGTAGGCCTAACCTACTCGTGATAATACAGCTTCATACCAAATTTCGTTTATCTAGCTTCAGTTGTTTGGAAAGTTGATTTTTGGGCGGCCACTTTGAAATAAAGATGGCGACTTGTTTTCAATATTTTCTTATATTATCGTGACCTACTCGTGGTTGTACAACTTCATACTAAATTTCATTTCTCTAGCTCGAAAGGCGTGGAAAATTATTTTAGGGAATCCAATTTGAATCTATGATGGTGACTTTTTCAAAATGTAATATTTTCCTAAACTATTCTTGATAATAGGTACCTTTATGTAAAATGTCGTATCTTAGCTCAAACGGTGTGAAAAATGATTTATTTTTAGGGGGGTTCGCGATTTTGAATCCAAGATGTCGTCTTTGGAGACATTTTGTAATATTTTCGTGCCCTACTAGTGATGATACACCGTTGTACCAAATTTCATTTTTCTGGTTCCAGTTATTTAGGCTGTCTGTTCTTTGAAATTTTACATCCATTTTGAATCCAGGATGGCGACTTTTCCTCTGTCTACTTATCATCCTCCACCTTCATGCCAAATTCATATGTCTAGCTTATTGCAAACGCCCTAAACAGTATGATGAGTCAGTGATTGAGTGAATGAATCAGTGAGCCTGAAATACGCAGATTTCAGGGGTCTACAACTTGAAGATGCTTCAAGCTACGAATATGTAATTGTGCATGCTTGGACATATTGATCATATCTCCTTAACTGCTAAAGCTCGTATTTCTATCTTTAAATTTTTTTTTTCTTAAGGGAGGTTGAAATCGCCGATTTCGAAATAAACTCTTGTTCTTGTATAACATGCTTCTGGCAGTGCTGACGCTTTGTGACGCAGAACTTGGCTGCATGCACTGCCGCGCCTACTTGGAACTTAGCCGCATGCACTTCTATATGTTCATTGGATGTCCACAATGTTTATCTTTGGAACATTTATTTCTTGGATTTACAATGAACATCCAGAATGCACTGCAAATAGGCATATATTTCCTAAGTATCGAATCCTGGGTTCACAATATCCGCCTTGAGGATATCAAGTGGACGTCGACAATATCCATCTTCGGGGCATCCAATTTCTGGACATGCTAAACACAACCATTCGACGTCTATGAAATTTATCTACCGCCAATACAATTATTTTTATCTTATATCTTATGAAGTTTATTTTCGGGACTTAAATTTTCTGTTTGTCTGTCTCATGTCCAGGAATTTCATGAACCTAACGTGGACGTACTACATTTATGTCCTGTGTTGTTAGGGTAATAATAATAATAATAATAATAATAACTCACTTACTTTATGGCGTTCGAAACTCGCAAATTCATCACCGCAGTAACAAACGTTTTCCATAGGATTCTATCCTGAGCAAGATCAAACCAGTTTTCATCACAAACTCCTA
>JAGDQP010039733.1:0-17592 GCA_022664845.1 Lepisma saccharinum | reverse complement strand
CAAGAACGGTGTAAAATCGCGTTTGATGTGTCAGTAAGAACTTACAATGAATATACACTTGCAGGAAACATAGAACGTATTTTTCCTGAAATCTCACATATATAAGATATTATTTATTAGTTACCTATTCTTTTTAAATAGTTTACGCAATTATCAAGCGTGCAAAACTAAGAACACTTTAAAATAATCTCAAGAAAGCAAATTTTCTATTAAGAAATTTGTAATAGGTAAATTCTTTTTCATTAAAATAATATAATATAAAATAAAACATTACAACCATGCCTCTAAAGTTGACGTAAGGTTTTTAACTCACAATATTGCATGAAAATCATACCATGTAGTTCTACACTCTTTTGTATGTATTTCAACCTAGAACATTAGAACTCAAAGTAAAATAACAAATTTGGTTCTAAAGAGAAGTTCTGTGTGAAATGTGCTTTTAAGTAGACATATACAAAGTAGATATATGTAAGATTTTACACAAGAAACAAGACTAACGTGTGTTTTAAGACTTTTGCGAAGTACGAAATGTCTGATATATTATATTAATGAAACTTTTGGGAAATATCATTATTTCGATTTTTATTTTTTATTACGTTTTTACTTGATTTGATTTTACATATGTTTTTATTTGATTATGAAATAAAAGCACACAACGATATTTCCCGAACATTTTATTAATAGTATGTAAGAAGAAAGATGGCTCACTATTCCTGGTGTCTTTTCATCCTTATATGAAAAAAGGGACAATGTAAAGAAGATAACATTAAGAAGTGTTCCTGATATAGTCAAGAAATTTCGGCGGGAGAAAGTTACGGTGTTAAGGTTAGAGGTCGGAGGTGACTATGAAAGCATTTCTTAAATCCTAATATATGATATTCTAGTGAAACTGGATGTGGACACAGGAAAACGTGCGTGCACACTTTCCAGTAAATGTTTCAGTGACGTCCTCACGCAACCTGTAAAAGGAACACGAAAGCATTTTTTCACTATAGTCCTCCTGCCTTTTCTCCATTCTGTATATATTTTACGTAATAAACAAGACTGAATTATTAAACTTCTTCTCGGCATAAAACAATTTATCAATATTAAAAAATATAGACATATATAAAATGCATATTACTCTCCTATTTAATCAAATTAATGGTTCATATTTTAACACGTTATTATTAACTAGCTTTCTTGTCTGTCTGTTCGGTGTAAAATATAACAAAATAACAGAAAATTAACTCGTTTCTTGTTTGTCTGTTCAGTACAAATTTTGCAATCGATTTTAAACTAACTTCCCGATCAGCTAGAGACATGAAACTTTAAACATAGCTTAGAACTGGATGACAATGCAATGACTGATGACATTCTGAAAAAGTCGCCATCTTGGATCTAAAATGGCCGCCAAACCCATTGTTGTATAGATTACACAGCCAAAAACGCTGGGGCTAGCGAAGTGAAATTTAGTATGAAGGGTACATTATCATTAATAAATTACGAAAATATTACCAAATTTCTCCAAAGACGCCAGCTTGGATCCAACATGGCGTACACAAAAAATCATTTTCTACACCGTTTGAGCTAGAGATGCGAAATTTGGCATAAAGGTGAATCATAACAAGTAGTTTAGGAAAATATTACATTTTGAAAAAGTCGCCATCTTGGATTGAAAATGGCCTCCCAAATAACATTTTCCACACCATTCGAGCTAGAGAAACGAAGTTTTAAATGAAAGTGTACCATCATGAGTAATTCACGATAATATAATAAAACGTTAAAAAAAAGTCAGCATCTTGAATCCAAAATTGCCGCCAAAACATTTTTCAAACCTCTGAATGTAGAGAAACGAAATTCGGTATAAAGGTGTATGACCAAGAGTTCGTTACAAAAAAATTAGTTAAAAAAGATTTAAAAACAAACACGCTTTTTAAAGATGGACTAAAAAGTAAAAAAAAAAAAAACTAAATTGAATTAACCTTATGAACCGAAAAATAAAAGCGTGAGTGCTTTTAGATAGTATGATTTTATGATAAGGTAAGCAAGTGCACCCACGCTTTATTTTCCGATTCATAAGATTAATTCAATTTATTATTTTTTACTATTTAGTCCATCTTTAAAAAGCGTGTTTTTTCAAATCCTTTTTTAATTATTTTTTTCTTCTGCATAAGTATCCACACTATGCGTAGCAATGAGTAACAATCACAGCCGTTTTGGAAATGTTAACGTAGATATATGAATGTGACAAGAATGTAAGTTTTTAATTAAAAACTACGGTTCAATCAATTTAATTTACTGTAATCAAACACATAATATAGAACTTGCAAGCAAGTTTAGCAAAAAATTAACTCAATGTTGACTTTTTTTTAAAATGTAGTACACAATTCCGAAATATCATAATAACGTAAAATATGTCACAAGAAGACTTGTGAAGTATTCGCATTAACGATACTTGGAGTTTCATTTCAGTGCATTCTCTCCAAAGATACTATAAAATAGCCAGGTTTTTTCTTTCTACATTTTCTTTTGCAAAAAAACAATACAGTAGAACCCCATCTACTCGGACTATAAATAATATACATGTACACACTGTTAAAGATTTTCAGATAGTTGCCTGAAAAAAGCTAGGCAACTATAGCTAGCTGGTAATTCCCAGTTACTTGGCTAATGAAACTGGCCCACCTTGCAGTTTTCGGGGAAAAAAAATAGAAGATTCAAGCGAGATTTGAACAAAGACTGTTCAGTTAGAAGTTCAGCGTCAGCCAGGAATAAACTGCCACTAATAAAAAGCAGTAGCCCTACATGAAAGTAGTATAGAGGATCATAAATATGTTGTCATGATCCCGAAAACATAAACAAAGTTACTCCCATGACCTATACCATGTTTTAATCACATTTTCTATTTATGAATTAGGGGTCGTAATCCCCATTTATTGAAAATATTTCCCATTTCTGCTATAGTACGTGATCAAAACGGCGGCAGCAAACATACGACCCAACCTAGAGAGCTTGGTCGAAACGAATCCCTGTTGTACATACTGCTACGTATTAGTGTTCCACTTAACCACACTGCTGCAGTAGGTGTTCAGAATACAGATAAGAATAAAAGACCGACCAATTCCAACCGTTTTCGACTGGCAGCTTGGTGTTTTGGGTAGAGTAGTGGACTGCTCGTCAGGAGGCCCATGCTCGATTCCCGAAAAGGTAAAATTTTATCTAACATTTTAAAAAAAGAACTTTTCCTTTTTTCTTCGTACTTATAAAGAATTGCTCCCTTTTCATTCCTTTCACATTCTTTTTATATTTTAAAACTTTAGTTAGATTAGGTTAGAAAACTCATGTAATATGTATTTTTATATACGCATTTTGACAATCAAAGATTACATTTAACAACGCTTTTCCAATCCTCTCTAGCCTCATACAGTACTTAACGGCAGTTCTCAGTTCCTTTGCGACGTGCAAGCTCTCGTACTCAATTGGTATAGTAATTATACCGCGTTATAGGTAGGCATGGTACCGAGATCGAGATTTTATTTCGAATTGACACTACTAGTGTAAATTAAAATGTAGCTATATTATTCATAGGATCGAAAAATACGCAGGCAGGATTGTAGGCTATGTCGCATAAAATTTGAAAACTGTGTAATGCTTGTAATGTAGTGCGGATGTAGTGTGAAGGTTCAAAGCTGTGAAATGATGTAAAGCTAAAAAGTTTGTTAAATTAGTTCGGAAGATATAGTGTAACTTTAGGTTGAAGAAAAGGAAAATGTTTAGCAGCCATATTGAATTCGTACAGCTGGATAGGATAACAAGTTTTGTCACTTCATTTAATTTTGTCATGTGAGTAAAATAGACATATCGCTTGCATTTTTCTTACATGTTAGTGGAATGTAAAACAAATTATGAAATGTCTTTTAAATAGGTATGTCACTGAAACACAAAAGTTTCCAAGTTACAATTTTTTACTGTCAATAACTTAGCTATCTTTTAATGTACAAAAATAGAAAAATACGCTAAATTAAAGCAAAAATCTTTGAAAAGTTATTCTACACGTTTTACGATTATTCTAGCCGTTTGCATGTAACTTTGCAATATATGATTGAAAAGTTGTTTGAAAAAAATGCAAGTTTTAAATTCAATTACTTTTCTGATTATTAATTTTAAGTCTGAGTATCAGTAAGTGATGTCATATTTTATCGTGTTACCTTCTACATAATTTAGTGTTTGAACGATAAAGATTGGGCAAGTAGTTTAGGAGATACAAGCATTCAAAACCAAGACTACGCTTAGCCTTTGGGCGCCATATTGGATGGAAGCCATTTTGGATTTCCCAAGGCTGACAAGGTGGTACCCGTCAGGATCTCACTTAGGATAGTCCCGTGAATAAGACATTGCGAAAACAAACATTGCGCAGACCACAATGCAAGGTACACCTAAATTTTGGCCTTCTGCCACCGGACTATTACGATAAGAAGCCGTTTTCCCTTTCTGCGCATGAGGGAATATCACACTGGAACTGAAAAGTCAGAACTTCGAATACCACAAAAGAAATATCTTGGTGTTCTTTCATGATTATTTCAGATACTTACATTTATCTGAAATATTACTGGGTATATCAAGTCAGTATCCTAAAATTTTTAACAGTACGGTAGTTGTCTCCTCTAAATGCAGCTGAGCTTTAAGTAAAGCTGTCAGCTGCAGAAAGACACATTTTCTAAATTAAATGTTTCTCGTTTTCTTAATGACCTATTAACGAAATTAAATGTTCGTTGAAATATAGTTTAAAATTCAATCTATTTTTAACATGCAAATGAGACCATGAGAAACGTAGTTAAGTTTATTATATTCTCTTTTAAACACAATCTTTAGGCAATTAGCTTGGAAAGATAATCTAAAGCACAATTCAACATAAACAGTAAAAATTTTCGTTGAAATATTCACTGAAATTCAATGGGTTTTAAATGCAAAAGAGGATACGAAATGATAGTTTATGGCATTCAATTATCTTTTAATTACAAAATTTAATTCCATGAAATTAGAAAGAATCCCATGAAACGAAATCTAGACCATAGTTAAAAATTACAGTTGAATTCACGTTGAGCTAACATCTTATCAACATCAAGTGTTTGTTGAAATATTATTTAAAATTAAACGTGCATTTTTCAAGCGATAACGGTAAGCAACGAAATAAAAAAAATCAACGGTTAAAACACGTTTGTGTACTACTGGGGTTGTCACTTCACTTTCTTTCCTTTCGGCCTGAGTCAAAGCTGCCTAAATGCCTTAAATAAAATTCAGTTCAACTAGATGGTGTTGTTTTATGTAGGAAGAAACGAAGAATGATGGTTTGATCCAGAGTTTGAAATCTTGCGTCTGGTTTCGCACCAAATGCGTGAAAATAAGTGCAAAGTAGTGAATATTTTATTATGCCTAGTGTATAAGTGAAGTTATGACATAAATAAATAGACATTATCGTCATATGATTTTCATTTTATATTACTCCTTCCGAACTTCCATTTCACAACCGGCCGAGTACAATTTACAGTACCATCTTATAAATTTTACCACTTTGCATCTTCACAATTTTTGCATTACAGCTTCTAAACCATAAGACCTAGAGTCTTGTCGGCCTGAGCCTCCCACGCCTAAAGGCCTTAAAATATATTTAAAAAACACCTGGAGTTTTGAAATTGGGAGGGCATATGCTTAAAGGATGAACCTACAATATAGATTAATCTGCTATAGATTTTGTACAAATGAAAGAAATTTATAAAATGGTAGAATTTATTAAACTTTATCTTATAATCTGTAGGAGGAAAATTAAATCCAATATAAATCCATCCTATAATTACTACTAGTATTGTAACGCTGTTCGTTCATACGTTACTTACATTTTTTTTCTACACTTTCAGAAAATAACTAAACAGCTTTACAAATCAAAAGATAGTTGAAGTATACAGATTTACACATCCGAAAGTGTAAGAATTCAAACTACAGTACTTTCCTAAAATGATTCCTGGACATAAAATTTGAAGGGTTGATAGCAAAATCAGACTGTCAAAATAATAATAATCTTTATTAATATGCCATGGACAAATATACAAGTGTAGTATAAAACCAATATAGCGTTGGTCAAAATATAATGTTGTAAATTATATCGGGTTACAGAACATCAGGATATAATAATTATCTTTTAGATTATAAAACACATTTCATAAGTATTTCCCAAGTATTTCATAATAAATATAAATATAAAATTTTCACCACCATTCTGGATATAGATAAAAAAATACAAGAACTGGTACAACAGCCCTGAAATCTACATGGTATAATTCTGAAGAAATATAAGTATGGTTCACAATTAACCACATTATAAATGTATAAAACACGTTAGAGACAAGTCAATCATTTAAGCAATTTAAAACAAAAAAATAGAAAATTAGTTACTAAGTATTAGATGATATATTATACGTTGTTATAATTCTGTTTAACATAATTTGCGATTAGCCAAGAATCCTTAAAAAAGTATGAGTTCTTAACCTACGGGAAGGAACTTGCATGTGACATTTTTCCAGCAGATAAGTACTTTGAATTTTATTTTTTAATAAGTCATCGATAAATTGAATATCTATTTTGTCTCTTCTTAGGTACAAGGGCTCAATCTCAAAATATTGCCACCAATGGCAACTATACTTGTAGTACTCCAACTTAAATCCATAACATAAAGTTCTAAAAAAAGAGCTTTTGGACGCCGTCAAGTTTTTCTTTGACGGTAATAGTATTTGTTTTCCAGATGACTATTGCATATTAAATTTTGCTTCTTACTAGGAGTTTGTAAAGCATTACATAAATAGACACAACAGAGATATCCGACCATTGGTTAAACAGATAGCCAATTAACCGTTTACCTTCCGTAGTTATAGCATGAAATAAAAATATACACCTAAATCCTTTACACTTTGAATTATATTTAAGGTACTGCCCATACATATAGTGTTAGCTGACCATGTAGTTAGTTTTACAAGTAAACGTAACAAAATTAGTTTTGGCGCTATTTATAATCATTTTATTTTCTTAACACAACTTCTCTACACATTACACATTTTATATCTTTCTGTATTTTATCTCTATCGTTTTTTTTTTTTGCTAACGGTCCCAAGTAATTTTAAATCGTCGGCATATAGTAAAGACATTGCATATTTAACATGTGAGCTTACATCATTCATAAATATATTAAATAAAAGCGGACCCAGAGGCGATCTCTGAGGTATGCCATTCCCTATCACTTGCTTTGCAGACAATGAATTATTTACCTTAACTTTGAAATGTCTATTTAAAAGATAGCTGGAAAATCATTTTTTATATTTTGGTGATAATCCAACCAGTTTCAGTTTATGTAGTAGGATTGGCTTTTGGCAGAACAAAATATATCACATCGCATTGTTTTCTCCTTGAGATATTTTCTTGTATAAAATTAGTAACTTGACTCAGATTCGTGACAGTGGATTTCCCAGTTAAAAAAAAACATGTTGGTTTTCGTCAGTTATTTGTCTTTGATTAAACTGTAAGTGTTATGCAATTATAATTTCAAAAACTCTAGAAAAACCATTCAATACATAGACAGGTCTGTAGCTTTCTACAGTATTGCTTTTTCCACCCTTGTACACAGGTACTACAATGACGCCTTTCAATTCACTTTGAAAGTAACCTAGTTTGAGTGATTTGTTAAATATTAATTATATTTTTTAGTAATATATGGGTTACATCCGTTGATTATATAATTCGGTATTTTATCTGGGCCGAGACTAGATTTGGCCTTTAGTTTGCGTATTGCTTTAGTAATGTCAAATTCTGTAACCAAAGGTATGTCTATAACATTCATATTAATGTCTTCTGTTGAATCTACCTTGTAATTTTGTTTATTCTGAGAAAAATTGTGATAATAATATTCTTTAAAAGCTTCGGTGGTATCTTGTTCATTAGTTATATTGCTATTCTTGTAAATAATAGAATTTGTACCCTTGTACATATTATTTTCTTTGAAGAACGACCAAAATGAACTTGGCTTGTTTGCCAAGCTGTTTTCTAACTCTAAAAATACCTATTCTTAGCTAACTTGTATCCTTTTTTTAATTCTACTTCTTAAGGAATCAAATTTATCATATCAATCTGTATTCACAGTTCACTCAAAATTTATTAAATATCTACCTTTCTTTATTAATAAGCTAAGATCAAAGTCATCCAAGGATCTTTATAGGACCTGTTCTTAGTACATGTCTTTGATTTTGGTACATTATTTTCAAAACAATTATAGAAACAATCATATAATGTGTGAATGTCATCTTGTAGTTTCAAGTTAAGACCTATATTAGGATTGTTCTCGAGTGTTTCTAAGTCTTGTACAATATCTTTAAAATTAGTCTTAGTGAAGCAGTATCCAAAATTATAAGCTTGCCCAGTACTCTTGATATTATTATAATTTATGCTGTTACTGTTAGGTACAGCTCCATTTAATGCATATTCAAATGTAAACATAAAAGGTGGGTGAAATTCGTCTACTTTGGATGTTGGATGAACCCTTGTATACAAGACAACATCGTCAAGATTCGTTAATAGCAGATCTAGTACCTTAGTGCGACAGTCAGCAGTATAAGATTCATTATGTTGCCTTAATTGAAATATGTGAACTAAGTCAAGTAAAGCTTCCGCTTTTTTCTTTATATAAAATAAATCTGTAGTGATATTACCAGTGTCCCATTCAATTCCTGGGACATTGAAATCACCAAACAAAATTATTTTCTTATTCATGCCTACAAAGTTACTAGTAAACCACTCGCAATATTCCTGATACTGCTGGTATTTAGTATCAGGAGTAATAGTGTAAAGCAATTAGTACGGTCTGTATTCCAGTGCCAGATAAGTACCCAATAATTACTTCAAAATTGTAGAAAGGTGTAGAAAGTTGATATAATTGAAGTTTTTTTTTTATCAATCAACAACATCCTCCACCAATTCTTTTATCATGATTAAGATCTCTGCCCTTTCTAATAACATAATAATTACCTATCTGATAATTGTGTAAAATATTTTCTATCGTCTTTAAACCAAGTTTCAGTTATATAAATGATATCAAAGTTATTACAGTTTATTTCGTGGACACAATTCTCGATTTTGGTGTTTAAGCTTCGAACATTCTGACAGTATACCCTAACTTTTAAGCTATTCATCAACTTGTATTTAAAAATCTAGCGTTCTTGTAAAAGGAACCGGTTAATTTTTTTTCTGAAAAAATACCAGACAAGATGAAAAAGGTCTAGATTTTATTGGAAAAACATCGTGTGCATGAGGCATAGTTTTCATAGGAGTAGACATTATTTTCCATTAGTTATACAAATTAGGAGTCACCGTGGTAGCGCGTCTGACTACGAATCGGGAAGCTCGGGCTCAAATCCCGGCCAGGACAATGGAAACTTTTCTCGTAGTGTCAGTAGACCTGGCGCTCTGAGATCAAATTAAGTACTAGAGTGCCCTTGGTATTCCTTGCGAGGTAAAGGTGGTCGAGAGTAGGACCGGACACCCCACCTCAGTTTGTGCCGTAAGTAGAGAATATGTGGAGTAGGGTGGGCCATTTTTCTTTCAGATATTAGGGTTCGAGTTGTCATCAAAAGTTGTGCATTGGTACCAAATAAAGCCATGCCAAATATGGCCGTTCTAAAACAATATTTAACGGAGCCTCTGGACCCCTAAAGGGCCCCTTTGTTTTTTGCAAAACAATTGGAATAAAAATATTATACCAGTTTCCACATTTTGGGGGTCGAGTAGTTATGAAAAGTTGTGCATTGGTACGAAATTTTGCAATGTCAAATGTGGCCCTTCTTAACCGTCAAGCGTTCTTGGTCGTTTTCAAACTAAAAATTTTCCAGGCTGAGAGGCCCGTCTAGATATTTTTCGATCTGGCTGTGTTTCGGCGAACAAGCAGAACATAACATTCTACAATTTTTGCACGCTATTCAAACTCATTAAAAAAAGGTCGCTTTGGGATTCCCCGAAAAATATGTTAAAAAGTTGTGTTTGAGTGCCGTGCAAAAGTTATAAAATGTTATGTTATGTTTGGTCGCTCCAAACATAGCCGGATCAATTACCTGGGCTGCGAGGGACCGAGAAAATTATAATTTTGAAAAGGCCGTTTTTTTTTAAAAAAAAAAAATTTGAGTTTGAGTAGCGTGCAAAAGTTGTAGAATGTCAAAGTCAACGTCAACGAATGAGGATTCCGATCCCTAATTGACAAATAGAGAAGTGATTAAACATGGCGAAAGTCGTGGGTGTAATTTAGTTTAACTTTTCGGGCTTGGGCAACATTGCCCTGACCCTCTATACTGTTTGGATTTAGTGTTTCATAAGTCTGGCAGTTTATTCCAGCCGATTTGCACAACCAGTGATCAAATCTCGCTTGATATTTTCCCCCTGGCTCCCAGGCATTTTTGAAAATTGAATGATTGCTGCTTTATATTAGCCAAGTTACTGCAAATGGTTACTGCAGCTATGGTTGGCTAGCATTTTCCAAGAATGTTTCAGAAAATTTTTCTTAGTGCAAGATTTAAATTATTTTTCTAGCAAACTCAAGCAAAGGGAAACCTTCTATCAAAGTTGGTAGATGTAACTGCTCGGTAATTATCTTGTACTTTAAATTTAATTAAGATCTTTAGACAATTTTGGCTTAGGCCGTATGGATGATGATGGGGGAATTGGCGGAATGAAGAAAGTGGGAGATAATTTGGGGAACCCCGAGGAAACTCACGCACTAGGTGTTTGTCTACCAGAAAGCCCACATGGCATGAACTGGGATCGAACTGAGGAACGCAAGCACCAGAGATGAACGTTCTACCACTGACTCACCAGTAATTATCTTAAAACACAAACATCAAACACATTCTTCTTTTCGATAAATCAACATTTTGAACTTGTCCTGTTTTAACTATCAATCTGTCAATTTTATTAGCATCACTGGAATCGGAACCAAGGAAAAGCGTATAAAAACTAAATTAGCCTTATTGTATTCTTCGGTGGTTTACTTGGTTAGGAAATTTAAAATATTGAGAATATTCTCGTTGCAGAACTTTCGTAGTAAAACTTTCACATTATACTTACAGAAATCAAGATAATTTTGAAACTAACATATTGATTCAGGTGCTGTGTAATTTGAGACCTTGATACCATAATTAATATGTATCTCCTGCCTTATTCTTTCTCTCTCTCTCTAAAAAAATAAGCAGAAAGTGTGAATGATCTGTCGTTTTAAGTAAATAATTTCCTTAATGTACGTACAAGTACAACTTACTGCATATTTTATTTATATGTAAATTAGATTTGAATATCAGTAAATATCAAACATTATTCTGCCCGGGATCATATTTACAAGGATGTACAAAATCAATCGAGGTGGGAAAGAAACCGAGACGGTATATTTTCCTAATATTTGCCTAAACATGTAAGATACATGACACGCATACCATGTGTTTGATTTTAGCTCTCAACTTGAATTTAGTTTTAAAGGCATTTTCGCCTTTAGGCAATTGACTCAGACAGCATGGATGATAAATTGGTGGAATGAAGAAAGTGGGAGGAAACGGGAGAACCCCGAGGAAACCTACACACACGATGTTTGTCCACCCCAAAGCCCACAAGGCATAAGCAGGGATCAAAATGTAGTCGCTTTATTTCTACTGCCTTCTACAGGTGATATGTTTCTGAGTTTTGGGCAAGCGACTGAACTAACTGGAAATCTGGATACAAATACTACATTTCTTCTTTTTTTTTTTTTTCTTTGTAGAAAACCTTCGAAAGAATTATGGTAAAAGAAATATACAAATTATCGAAGTATAAATATAAATAAATAGAAACACATCGCAGCTTACATAATCAAATTGATACACTGCACTGTCTCCGAATTTCATAAATATTTGCCACATATTTCGCGAAGCACAATATACACACTGTATCCGTTAGATTATAAGATTCTTTGAGTCCCATTATCTTCACTGAAGTTTGTATCAACAACTCGGTGAGTAGAGAATAGAGTAGACAAAAGATAAAAATTAATTGTATGGGCGGTAACAGAAGAATAGAGTAGAGTAGAAGTGTAGAGAATTCTACAATGAGGTAAAAATCAAAATGTTTTGGAGATTTTAATCATTTTCAGAGCAGTTAGTTTTAATGAAAACAAAATACTTCATCAAACAGGTAAAAATGCATCGAATCTGCCACTCACTATGTGATTCACGTGTTCAGAAAATATAGTTTCAAGTTTCAAAAAGAAATAGTAAACTTATTATTCGTCTACACATTAGTAATGTATTGGAAATATTATGTAATGTTATTAATTCTATTTCCTCTTTAACATTACGGAAGACAATAGATGAAAGTACGCAAATTTCGCCCATATTTTTTATTATGCCCATAAAATCAACTGTGATGCTGTGATGTGACAAGTATGTTAACTGACTTGGTAGCAGCGTGAGTTAGGACGCTAAGCCAGTGACTCGAAGGTCCTGGATTCGAATTCCGGCTGGGGTATAGTTATTTGTGAATTTTAATCAGAACGTTACGAATAATAGTGACATGCCTAAGTTTAAATAAAGTATAAAGTTAATAGAATGGCCCATACAAAATAAAGTTTACCAATGTTTTACAAATATGTGTTGACTACACTTACCTCTACGCATTAAAATAAAAGTCTTCTGTAACTCGTCAGTAATTTAGTCCATACATCGTTAGAAATAATTTATTTTCCAGAACAACACAAAATGAGTTCTTAATTTCGCCCACTGTTCACTGTCACATAAAAATTTACAATGAATGAAACATTAAAATATTCCACGATAAATCTGCTTACAAACTAAAATGTGATACAATGAATAATTATACTTGTAATTATGTATAAAAGCACAAGTATCATTTCTCTAAACTAATGAATAAAGAATGGCAAATAGAAAATCTCTGATTAGTGGGAAGTTCAGAACATGAAATTTTGGAGAAAATATTGTTTTATCTTAAAATCGTTATCTAGTTATTACAGCCAAATGTCATAGGTAAGGATGAGATCTTTTGCTTTTTTTATCAACACAGTTTTCATGGAACCAAATATGAAATTTTCTAAACGCAACCTACTTTTCCCCTATGCCTTGGAAGCAAAGTCCTTCACTAACGAACACTGTGTATGGTAATCACTGAAAGATTTGGTACTTGGTGATGTGCAACTACAGTGGTAATCAATCTTCTCTACTGTCGCTGCTTGATAAAGTATTCTAGCTTTGCTTATACGAGGTTACTTATTATCTCGCGTGAAATTCCTAGATGTGGCACGATAATTGTCAAATATCAAATATTCCACGTTTTTCATTAAATTAAAGTTTGTTCTCTGCTCCTCTAAACTACTACATGTTCTTCATGTTAAACTTCGGAATTTTGTCCAAATTTCGTCCATATGTCCATTAAGTAAGCGAAATTACGACTCCTTGACACTGTAAAATGCGATTCTTCCAACTCCACAGCACACCTCTCTTCAGCCTAAGTAACAGTGTATATTATAGCTCAATTATGATTAGATAATCCTGCTCATCGTTACCACTATTAATCTTACCGTTTACTGAACCTTTTACGCGATGTGAGAATCACAGCAAAACTTGTACAAGGAAAAATACTACAAAGTCCACGGGGCACTCCGCACACTTAAATGCCTCTGAAATTACTGTTCGCTCCTTACTTCGAACGTGACGACTGACTGCAATAGCTGTCAATTCATACTACCTGGGAAACCTGGGCGAGAGAAGTTAGACTACTAGGAGAAATTTGGTTATTATCCTCTAATAATTAATGAGGACTTGATGACTAAAGATGGACTAGGTTACTTCAAAATAAATTGTCGAAACTTACAAGCCCATATCAACTCCCTTACCTTGTATTGCATGAGGCCGATGGACTATCTAACATTGTTTTCAAATCTGCTACTTCCATAGTGGTTATTTCTCCTTCACTAACCAAGATAATCCTTTTAGGGTTCTTTTTTTTCTTCCTCTTATCCAAACATTATTTAGCTCTTATAACGTTATTTCGTATCCAACAAAATCTTGAAGTTTTTTGTGAAATTCAATGTACTGTAATATTACTAATATCTTCTATTTCATTTTCAAAATAACTAGATTGATGGGAAAAAGCTTCAATCTGTTGTCAGTGAATGAATAAAATTCAATTTTGCTTACCACTAAGGTAAAGCCTGTCATCTTATCCGTTCTTTGCATGTAAACGAGCGCGGATCATGTGAGTGTTACATCAATTCACGCTCCTTTAAAAGGAGTTGTTGACAAGGAAAATCTCTTCTCTTTGATCGTTTAATCTGAACGTTAGTGAAGGATCACATATCAGGTATTTACATTTGATAAATACGTTTTGAAGAGATGCTTATTGGAAGCCAATACTATGGAATCAAAGAAAAGATTGCATAATAAATAGTAATAATTTCCGTACTTGAAACTATTTTGATTCGTTGATTCTAATTCTAGTTTCAAATCTTTTATACGATGTGAAATTAAAATATTAAATTATAAAATATTACTGAGCAAAACTAGATCGACTTCGATATTTCAAAATGTACTATACCGGTGCCAGAAATAAACATAAGAAATTTAGAAGTAATCCATGTTTTACGAGCAAAAATTGACCAAACAAGCTGCATTTCATCATGAAATCAAGCCGTTTGTCACAGACGCTTAGACCATTATAATCGATTTGACCCGCAGCACTCAAAATTTCAGCCCTTAGGATTCAAGATGGCGGCCATGTTTTAAAAATGCCGGCCAATATAATCGATTTTGCGATTATTGATTGATTTTAATATTTGAACGGTGATTTTAATTTGTTTTGGGGTTGTTAGTCGCTTAGAATTGATTTTACGTTAAGAGCTCGAAATTTCAATCCATAGGACTCAAGATAGCGACCATATTTTAAAAATGACAGTCAATATTACCGATATTATTGATCGATTTTAATGTCTGAAGAGTGTTTTCCATATGTTTTTCGGTTGCTGATATCGAATTTCCATATTAAAAATTACTAGTTTCAATACATATATTCAAAATTATATTGAAAGAAATATGTCTTAAACATCGAATGACGACTTGCTTGAATCATGAAATGCAACGTTTTGGTAAGTTTTTTTTTCTCGCACGGTGACACATACTAGGAGAGTTACATCCTTTCTTAGAGTACAAACTTCAGGATGCTGAGTCCACATTGAAATCCACTTTATATCCTTAGATCCAATGCTATGACGGTAGAGAGTCTGTAGTGGTGTCGAAATTTAACGCATTCCTCCATACCTGGCCTGCCTGAAAAGCTGCTTGAACATGCAGATACAACATAGCACTGGTTGATTGCAATTGACTGGGATAACAAAAGGAAAATTAAATTTGTTTTTAGTTGTGAATAAGTGTGTTCCTTTCTCGTTTACCGACAGTAATGAAGCCCCCACGGAGAGCTTTAACTTCCATCATTTTCAGGACTGGAAGTAATATGAACTGCTACATATCGACTTATACTACCTACATCCGCCAGTATCCATAGTGTTTTCAATTTGGCTCTGAATAGCCGAATGCGAACTGGAACAAAAGCAGATTTAACATTGAAATTAGAACGTTTGGCAGGAACAAATACCACTCCAAACAACTTTCAAGGACGAATATATGATGGATCAGCTCCAGTCCATGCTATTCGTCCTCTACAGGATGCTAAGACTTTTACAGATTACTATTTACATTTCAAATCCAAGTTGATACTGAAAACAAGTTCAATGAAGGCCGACAGAATCAACTCTGTATCGGACTTCCATCTACCTGACAGGTTAAAAAATGTTAACTGAGATCATCGAGGAGTCCATCGTCAAGTTTCGCCAGAAGGAAGATTGTCTGTAGATTCATACGACTATCTGCGAAATGAGGAAAACAAAGCAGAATTGTTCTTGTATATTTGTATACATCTCATAGAGGAAATGACTACGGTGAATATTGCTACAGACATAAGTAAACAAATAGTTTCAACGGAAAGTGCTGTTCTGAATAAATGTTCAGCATAAATATGAAGCAGATGGCTATATCATTGCGCTCGCAAGAGATATGGTGGCAAAAATAAAAAATATATGTCCTAGTTCGATTTTCTGATACTGAATGATGTCCACGTGCTCTGCATCTCCTTCGCTAAATAGAAAGCTTTCGCTCTCAAGCAACATTGTGGATATTGACTGGTGTTGGTAGTAAAAGTCGATATATAACATTGCATATTAGTCCAGCGCAAGATCAAATTGCTTCCAACCTTGGAAATGACAAAGGGTAAGAAGTCAGCTTGGAACACCCAGATTTCATAGTCAGAGACAACAAGCGCATTTCGAGCTATATCCAACCCACTATCGTCTATCTATGAGGACATTTTCCAAAACTTGGAACCATTACAGCCGTGATGCATGGTCATCACCCTGAGAGTCTCTCGGCAAACGAAACAAGAAAACACTTCTTTGTAATTAAAAATAAATTGAAGGGTTGGATGCAAGAACCAGACAGCTCCATTTTTACAGAATTATTAGGAGAGACAAAGAGAGTATTTTATAACATCAAAAATAATAATATAAAGTTAGTTTCTTATATATACTGTACATTAACAACAATCTCGTTTATGCTTTCAGAAGAGAAACTAAATTTTATTATCCTTTTCGATGCTTCCATCCAACCCTTCAATTGATTTTCTTCTTGCCACCAACCAGTGCAGAATTGTATCATCATGTTCTTGGTACAACTGCTCAGGTGGGGGGAACGGATTACACTCGACTTCATTCCTAACTCTCCATCGGTTGAATTCTGAAGGGTAAAAAGTGGATCTTAGTGTGGCCTCAGCTACCTGAACGTTGTAAAGAAATCTGTTAATAAAATTTGCAAGTGTAAAAAAGGATGTGACTCTTAGAATTACGTATCGCTGGTGGGACTGCCATGCACACTGCGCGTGAAAACTGCAAAAGTGTATGCGCTAACCAGAGTACAATATATTCCACTGATGACATAGATGTTAAAGAACTTGACATTTATTTATATGTACGTTGCATATAAAATGTGATTATGTGCCCATTATTTCATATTATCTTTGCAACTAGTATTTTAACGCCCGGGTTGGAGTTACTGGTCTCCCACCAGACGCCTCCCCAGGTGGCGGATAGGGGAATGTCGACCAGATATAGTGGGTACCGCAAATATTCCGGGGCGGACCAAAACCAGTGCTGATACCTTGCAGTTGGTAGAGGGATCTACAAAGGCTAGGGGAAGATAATCCCAAACAAAAATATCATGGTGAAGGGAAGCAGTTTCACCCTTACCACCCTGAAACTGAAGATGAATGACATCGGCAATGCTCAGAGATGGACAGAGGACGACTCCGGAATGTCTGCTTTTACTGCGAGGTCGTACAGCGGAAAACCCTACACCGCTATATCAGGCCAAGAAATGGATGGTTCATGGATTCTCCTGGGATAAAATATTCCGGACGTCCCTCTTTCGGATCTCCGGGCGGGGA
>JAGDQP010039732.1:0-17593 GCA_022664845.1 Lepisma saccharinum | reverse complement strand
ATATATTGATAAAACGAAAATTGAAGTAATCAGTATATAGGTATATACGTATATACGCATTTTAAAATTTTACTGAAAGTAAAACGTTAAACCGAAAACTGGTTGAATGTAGGTTAATCCAAAAAGTGGAGGCTTGGGTGAACGTTGTGTCTCCTATTTTTACAGTGTGTAAGTGTGACTTTGAAATTCCACGGCGCAAAGAAACTGCATATGCTGTTGTTGTTTCTTTCATTTTTCCCGGATTTTTGTTATTTCGGATATTGGTGGCCACTAATTTGTCCATAAGTCATTGAATAAAGAAATTTTAGCGTGTACTTTGGTTTAAACAACTTACAGGACGAAGTTGGCTATTTCCAAAGATGAACTTAGTAATTCATGGCGTCTGTTCTTAGTTGGCTAGATGAAGTAGCGAAAAATTGATGGATTTTCAAATACTAAAGCAAACCAACATACATGGTTCAAACCCTGTTTAAGTCGATTTTTCTACAAAGCTGCCGTGAAGAATCTAATCATAACTGCTCATACAAAACGGAGAATGCTTCAGACTGTGGAATGAAATACCTGAGTCACTAAATAGAGAAAGACGATTTACGAATGCTGGTCGGAAGAGTCCAAATCCAGTCTCCAGGGGTTTACAAGCACAGTTAAGAACATGTCATTGACCTGCCGTATTCCCTTTTCATGTTATTATTCTTAGAAAGATACACTATAGAATTTGCTAAGCACGTTTTGGGTAGAGGCACGTGTGGAGTATCGCTATCGTGCTCGACTTTTGTAAACCTGGGTTCGATTCCCCACCAGCCAGTTTCGTTTTCGCATTCACTAAAGTATTCAAACAGAGATTCATCTCCGTTGTGGAGAGTTACGAAGCATCCCTGGTCACAATCCGAGTAAACAGTATATGTGTTGTTTAGGATAATGATAATATACTTTTCATGTTGTTCATTGGTCTTTCTCTCTTTCTTGATGTATTGTTATCGTGTCTTCGCTGCTTCTTTCTCTAGTTCATCTTCTCCCTCTCTATTCATGTTCATTTCTTCTCTTACTTTACACACACTCTCTTTGTGCGTGTTCCACAGCTAAATCCGGGCCACTTTCAATGACCCGGTGATAGGGCCTGACTCAAACATAAGGGACCCGGTAACCCGACTGACCTGGTCTGGATAATCTGTTTAACTGGGAATTTCGACGTCGTCATTTTCGTGTTTTCGGGGTAGCATCTCCGATCCTGATCACCCATGAAACAAACACTGTTCAAACGCAATGAAATAATTAAAATATCTCCTTCATCCTCCGGGTTATCAGATCTAAATCGAATCACCACGTCAGGATGCGTTCGAATCTTAAACCTGATGACACACTCCAAAATCTTACCAGCATCCCCCGACAGCCGTTTCAGATCTGCCCTATTCATTCTATCTGAGTGAATTAGTGTACACATTAGTTCATTAGTGTTGTAATTATTAAAACGTATATTCACAATAGTTGGAATTTAGAGTGGCATGTTCGGAACAGATATATTTTAAGATATGAGTAGTAAATGGCCCTCTTTTTTCGCTATTTCAAGAGAATAATTACTTTTATATTAATTTGATAAACAATTCGTTTCCATCCAATAATTAAATTTTTCAAGATGCCATTCAATGTGTTTCTTTTTTTACGTTTTAAATGTGCAACATATTTTTTTCTGCTATGCCTATAGAAACATGAGAATATTGATTTTGAACATTTGTAACTTTTATTTTGATACAGTTTGGAATTCTAATCTTGGCTCTTTCTGATACATATCAAGCAGAAAAATTATCATCCATTCATGTTCTTTGTATGCTCAATTTACATTAGTAGTCTGGAATGGAAAGTACGGCCTACGGTATCTACTGGGTTTGTTACAATCAGTGATTCGGCCAGACCCCGACCTCTGTCGGTGATGTCAGCCCCAAATCCTCGAGAGTATCCCCAACTTTAACATTTTCTCGCGGTCAAAATTTGATAGAAACATTGCGAGGCTACGTACATTCTCCCAATTTTGATTTTACACCCCCCAAACTGAAAATCCTGGCAGAATCTCTGATTACAATGTATTCCGAACCAGTACGTTCAAAGAGCCCCACCGAATTTGCAACCGAACCACGCGCAAACAAAGCATGTGTGTTGCACTTTTTACATTATCTTATATGTGTCTCATAACTCTGCAGTTCCACTGGAAATTATTAGTATTTAATCTGAGCATCAACTTTGGTCCCAATTTTGAAAGTGACTAAATGAATTTTCTAGCACCCTTTATATATTCGAACAGCCCTGAAAAAATATAAAATGCAATAGCCACTTCTATCTTGCAGTAAGATTTGTGAGCACTGCACTTTATAATGTTAAGTTCTTTTTTACTACGTTTAAATTCCATATTTTTATCTGTAATCCCTCTTCTTCTTCTTCTTCTTCTTCTCCTCCTCCTCCTATCTTCTCTCTCTCTCTCTCTCTCTCTTTCATTTCTCTGACTCTGCATAAAGACATCCATCGGATTCAATTTTCATTTTATGTGTTTAAATTTCTCCCTCCAACAACTTACGTATATTGTTTCGTCTCGCTTTCATTCTTTCTATTTATACATTCTAATACATGCCCATTTTGAAAAAACAATGTGTTAATGATATTTGCTGATTTTAGTATGTGCGAGACGAGTGAAGGAAAAAGAGGAGGTCTGTTTACCAGACACGATTATGGGAAAAGAAGGTGCCTTTTGGGTTGGCTTGCTGCAAGGCGTTCGCTGTCGCAATTTTTTTGATGCGAAGTGTACAATCGCGAGCACATATATTTGACCCCTTTGAATGCTCATTTCTTACTATATGAATTGTGGCAGTGTTCGCCTATTAAATATGCAAACCAACTTGATTAGTGGAATATTTTGAATGCATATCACCCCAGGGAATGATTCCTCCAAACGTATTTTGAAGGGAAAAAGAACAAGAACGTGTATTACGGAATCATATAAATTATAGGCGTTAGCACCACTTAGAGAAATTTGAGATAAAACAGCTTTAACTACCAAAGATTTTTCTTGTGCCATAGAAAAATGAATAGAAATGAATTTTTAGTAACTTTTGTATGCAATTACCACATTGGAAATGTAATTAATCAATTTTTATAATACTATTGTGTTTCAAGATAATACTCTGAAAGAGATGAGGTATGGAGTAGAACACAAGAAAGAGAGATAAAGATTTGAGCACAAAATTTAAATGAACGAGTTGAAAATTACACAAAAATTACAATTGATATGTATATTATCAAATATATTCCCCGTCTATTTTACACATTTTGCCAGAAACGTTACACACTGTAATTAGTTTAAGAAAATGCCCCAACTAAGAGCGGAATCAAAGACGGACCCGATTCAAAGTCCGACACCTGAGCTAATCAACTGCGTATCTTGTGCAGAGCAGCTTTCACTGTACGTCTAGTTACGGGAAAGAAGCAATTGAAAAAAGATACAATGGCATTTCTTTTTTAAACTTATGTTTATTTGAGCAGAATTTCTGTGGTTTTCATTAAAAAGTCAGCTTCTCTACTTCTGTCATAGAGCACTGGATGCGCCTCAAGATACTAAAATTTGCCTTCTCATAGCCATGGAAGGCACTAACATGGTGAGAAATACCAAATATAGAGCGTAATGTGGAAGTTCTTATGTCAGTCCTGGGCGCAAAAAAATCGCAATAATTTCTACTCCATCTTGTGTTTAGTTTGCAATTCACTTCAAATGAGATTGATTATTCATAGGTCTAATGATTTTCTGCTGCGTAGAGAGTCCAGTCTGCTGAAAACTCAAGGGATGAAGGGGCACGGTGGCTCAGATGGTAGAGCGCTCACCCCTGGTGCTAGGGGTCGTTGGCAGATCAATGCTTATTCCATGTGGGCTTTGAGGTGGACAAACACTGAGTGCGTGAGTTTTCTCGGGGTGCTCGCTTCTTCCCACTTTCTTCATTGCACCAAATTACCCATTATCATGATAAATACGACCTGAGGAATAATTGCCTAAAAGCTCTTAAATAAATTTAAATTCAAAATTCAAGGGATAAATTTACTCTTTAGAGGGTAATATGTTTCTCCTTGCGCTTACGTCACTCCTTGATACGTTTATCTGATGAAGCCAAGTTGGCGAAACCGTTACACGTTTTTAGATTTTAAATAAAACATATTTGCTTTGCTCAGATAAATTTTATTTTATCTTAACTATGTAAGAATTTCTGTTCTGCAAATCTGTTACTTTCGTAAAAACTGAGCTAGGTCACTAAAGTAAAATGAAAAGTAATCTTAAGAATTATCACTCTTAAAATCGTATCGATAATCGAGTTTAAGGAGCTTGACCTTGAGGTATTTTCACCGCATATTTTCTATCTTTGTAGGTGATATTTATTAGTAAGTATTTGTCGAGCAGTGAAGATGTGAACATGTGGAAGCTTGTAAATTTTGTGCTACATTTATTGTTGTGTTACATGAGAAAATTGTTTCTCATTACTAAAGAGCTTAAGACGAACAGTGTACTAAAATTGATTAAACGCTTGATATTGGAAGATGCTGAAACACAAAAAAGCGAATGTGCTGTAGATTAGTGCTGTTTTCTAGATTTGTAGTTGAAATAGTATTTCAAGGGCAGAATAGGGCACATAAAAGTAGAGTATGTTCCCTATTCTAATATCTCGGAAATTATTTTTATTTTTCAATACTTGTTTTGATTATAAGTATAGAATTCTTAATTATAATCTCGTTTTTGAGAAGCATTATTTCGGTATTTTTCACAACGTCAAATGATTTGCAGCCTGTTCACAATAATTTAAGTTTAATCAATAAATTTGCTTCAAAATAGACTACTAGTCTTATTTTTGCTTCAAAATAAACTAAAGGTCTATTTTTGCTAAATAGGTGAAGATTATAATACGCTAAAATAGTTAATGCTAAATGAATAGGTATGGGTAATTCCCTTTAAATTCTGATATCTACCATTCAAGTAAATTTGCAAGATTCTTCACTGAAAGAATAGAACCAGTATTGAAACTTTTGTTACTTTAATAAGTCAAGAAGCGTCATTTGAATAGTGAAATTTCTGTTTTGTAATTAAGTATATTCTCTAAAATGAGAGGAATATAAATTCAATTCATGTTAAGCATTCCCTTTTTGTTACATATTTTAATTTTTTTCAAACAAAAGAAATCATCATCTTTTGCTAAAATGAATCGTTTTATGAATAATTATTTAGATCTTTAAATTTGCTATCTTTATAAGAAATAAGAAAAGTAGGTAAATTTAGAATTAAAAAATAAAAGTTTGAAAATTTTGTTCGGTGTGAGAAAGGTCCAGAATTCGAACTTTAACCATATTTACTTGTGTCTGATACAAAGCTCTTTAATTGCTGTATAGCATTGTTGAGAGATTTCAAAAAGAGGCAAATATGAGTGAAGGAAAGTTTTCGTTTAACGTAGTATTCTATTTTCTACTGAAATACTTATGAGTGACAAGTTTTTCTCTCTTTATTAATTGTCATTTCTTATTGGAATTTCACGGTCTCCACGAAAATTGCCTTGGTTTGTGTAATAGGATTCAAAGTTTAAAGCGTAAACCCTTTTGAATCTTCTTTAAACCTCATTTCTTTTTCTAAATAGCTTATTTAAAGTATACGTCGCAAAGGAAAGTTTGTAAGTTTCCAACTGCTGTTGTGGTGGAAAATCCATTTTAATCGAGTAAAGATACCAAATGTGTGTTCTAAAATACACACGAAGTTTCATTCCCATCTCAATTCTAAACAAGTTTGAGCTGCGATTCCACCACAATCGCAAAATCTCCAGTCCCTCGATAATATTTGGTTCATGGAATATATTTTTCGCATGGACTGGAAACATTGAAAACTCAATGGTTAGCTAATTATATTTCACTTTTCCCCTTATAGAGAAGCTTATATTCAACTGTTAGAGAAATTTCATGTAAGTAGTATGGGGGTAGGCCCTTTGGCCCCCGGCGCCTTAAGAAAGTTACCTATGCTTATATACACCATTGTTCGCTATTGTATTTCGCCTTTCCCCATTGACAAATGCCTAATTTCAATTATTAGGGAATTTAGATGTAAGTAATCGGGGGCGAACCTCCCAGATAGCACTGTCTCTTGATTAATGTTGGAAATTCCCTTAATTTTGCCCTCTTAGGCTTCAGGTGATACAAAAAGTACATTTCAAGGTTATTTTTTACTAGGTAAAATATGTTTGAACATAACAGCCCAATTTCAAGCTTGATTCCCTTGCCTGAACAAGGCACTTCGTGCCGTTGGAAAAACCAGCATGATTCAAGTCTGATTCAACTCTTTTACTTGACACGACAAGCTTGTTTTCAGCTTGTTGGCTTGTCATTTCAAGCAAACACAAGCTTGATTCAAGATGATTTTGCTATGTAGGCCGTTACCTACGAAACTTACTTTTGCATATACACACAACTCCTCGCTATTTTATTAACAATTATCGCTTAGAGAAATAATATTTTGTATTGTTAATTTATTTTTATTTAAGTAGTTCTAGGTCCTATACCCCGGATGCCTATCTTTGCCTATGCCTGTGTACTTTGACTGAGCTAGTTTAGCAAAGACCTCTCGAACGACACCTCAAGCATCTCTCTCCACATCATGGTTCATGCTATATATTTTGACAGGGGTTGGGAGCACTAGAAAATGGGGTTTCTGTGAAGCGGGAATATCCGCAGTATGTTCCTATTGTGTCGATAAATATGTATGGCAAATTTGGTGCTTGTATGACTAAAATAATGGAAGTAATTTGAAAATAAATATAATTTCATAAAAATAGGCTGGCAGCAGTGGTGAGTAGGTTGCTTGGAGACGCTAGCGACCTCAGTGTTTTTTATTGTGTCGAATAATGTTTATGCCAAGTTCGGCGCAGCTGGGTCAAACTGAATAAAAACAATTTTGATAATTAGTTTAAAAGAAGGGGTTGGCAACGATGTACTACTGCACCAATCAGGACGATTCCAGGAGCTCTGAGTCTAGGCAAGCCATTTCCAACGACACCTACGCATCTCTCTCAACTTTGTAATTCTTGAGATTTAATTTCTGGACTCGGACGGACATCGTGAGCGGGGTTAGAATACTCTTTTTCCTATAGTTTCACTACCAAGCGACTTAAAACTCATTTCTGAGTGTTAATGATATATAAAAGGAGATTCAAAGCAACGTGTACACAAAGTATAAACATTAGCATTATGTTTCAAGACGACTAGTCGGAAATAGTGTCAAAGGATTTTTCTTGTGTTAGTAATTTAATAGCAAGTCTTGTTTAATGTTTGTTTAACAAAATAAATCATATGTTCCTTTAGACAAAGAAAGTTGTGTTCTTTCACGCGAGTGCAGGTGTGTTACGTACCGAAGTTTAACGTCAAACACCCGGAGCGTTGACATCGAAGCGAAAACTTGTGGTAGCATGAGTCATTTCAGAGTAAACGAACTGTTGCGAGCTTGTGAACGGCAGAATTCTAATAGTGTTTCTTCCTTTTTGTAAGTTTTCATTTAACTTCAATTGTTAGTAAGGGTGAAATTTTATAAACTAATTCTGATCTACTTCCACATAACAAACAGATGAACTTAAAACTTTACACACACACACACACACACATATATATATATATATATATATATATATATATACTAACGATGAATCTACAGGGTGGTTCTGGAAATCAGTAACAGGTCCATAACTAAGCTCCTAGTGCACAGATATCTTTAAAACAAAAATGTTAATACCAAAGTGCATGTGCGGAACCACATGGTGATGTTTCTGAAGAGAGTGGTGTCTCTGGAATACCTCTACGGGGGATAACTTCAAAATTTTGAATACAAAAGGGGAAGGGTCGAGTTTTCTTCCGTTAATACAAGCGCTAAATTTTGAACAACTTTTAGAGGAAACACTTATCGATAGCTCTTACAGTTTAGTTGGCAGCTATAAGACCTAGAGAGTGGTCAAAATTATTTTCGGGTGTTGTAACGCAAGTGGAATAAAAATTCCAAACTAAAGTGAAATACTAAATGTGTTATGCGAAATAAAACGGTGAAATTTTCGAAAACCAGGGCGTCCCGGGAATACTGTTACTGGGGAAAGCTTCAAAATTATTAAAAGAAACAATGGCTGATTTTGCTTTCTTTGAGATTTTAACAATTTTGAGATGAAACATTGTTTAATATCTCACCACATTTGGCAATTACAGGACTTAATTAGTAAGTCAACAGTTAACTTACCAAGTAGTTCTTGTGACTGGTGAAACCGTGCAAAATCTGTAAGGATGGTCGACCGTGGGTTTCGAACTCACGTTCCTGCTCATTGCCGCTCCGAAGCCTGCGACATTACTGTCTGAATAACGAGGGCTGGGTACGATCTGAATGAAAGCTGTCTATAAAGATGATGAAAATACCTGTAAATACTTCTTTTTTCATCAATTAAGTGAATACTATTTCTTCTTGCTAGGGACGTTCAAATATTATGTAAGCAGATCTTTGGTCATTTAATATAACTTGCCCAAATTATAAGCAAAAATAAGCAAATATCCGACCTCCTGATTTGTATTACATTGGTGCATAAATTCGTATCGTTTTATAACGCCATGATTTTTATCTACATTAACAGGAGAACAGTAATTAATTAATATAATTACATAAATAATCACACTGGCTCATTCAGTAATGTAGTCGCCTACATTGTCAATGTTTATATGCCAGCCTTGGAGGAGTTTGATTTCTCGACTTTAGAACTTGTGTATTTTAACTGGAAACAATCAACTTTGAAGTTTCAAGAACATCTTCATCATGAAAAACTATGGTTAGAGAGAGTGAACTAGACTGAGAGAGAGAGAGAGAGCGAGAGAGAGCGAAAGATGTGAAATTCTGTCAACCCATGGTCAGGGCAATAACAAGAGTGCGGAAGAGTTTCTCTACCGAGTTGCTGAATAACTTCATTGGCCAATTTGGCCGAATGTGGCTTGCATTTCTGTACCTTACCCATCCCATCGAATGCAAATTTTGTCCAATGGTTGATTGGTCAAATTCAATCAGTTGTGACAATTCCCGCGTTGTTCAAGACAATCCCGTAGGGATTGTCTTGAAAGCACTGAGTTAAACGATCTTTGTCAAAATCTGAGTTTTTTTTTTATCGCGGATTATCAGATACCCGACCAGAAAAATACAGAGCCAATTCATTGCTGCCTCAGTATCACCAATACGTGTTTTAAACGTTGATTTGAGGTTCATTTCGTTGATTAACCGTTATCGGTTGAAAAAATATGTTTATTTTTAAATCATATTTCAACAAAGAGGTCATTGCGTTGATAAGACGTTAATACAAAGTGTATTCAATATACTATTTTTAACTATGATATAATAGATTCTGTTTAATGCACTTCTTACTAATGCTATTTCAAAAATGTAATTAAAACCTCATTGAACTACACAAACTAATTTTGGTGTTCTCATGTGCAAGTTGAAAACAGATTGAATTTTAAACCTTATTTGAACGATCATTTAATTTCAACGATTTCGTAAAGGATCTTGGGTAAGTGATCAGCGTGTTGAGCTACCAACGAGAAGTGCAGAACGTTCTTATGTTCGAACCCCACAGCATCCACTCGGATTATTTACTTTTGGAAAATTAATACCATGTTTCGTGCTAAAGGCAACGGATAAAATGAAACTAAATGTGTATATACCAACAGACATCATTCATGCTCTGTTTTGACTAACTAAACTCGTTTCTTCTTCGTTTCTTCTCAACCATTATTCAACGTCGAATAAACCGTTCAACAAACGGATATTTACAACGTTAAGGTTTCGGTACCAACGTTTAATTCATTTACAACATGTGTGTGCTACTGGGGTGTCTTTTCAGCATTGACATTAGCCCTATATATCGCACAGATTGCTTTCACAGCTGCTCCTTCACTTGATCCTCGAGCAGAGTATGCTGGGATTGTCAACTTTGTTTACTTGACACTCCCTCTACAAAATAGACAAGATGTGCTCAGGATTGAAATACACTGTTTTCACGAACAATAAAACTTTCGTAAACTTTTATAATGGCCAGTCTAATAACTGTTGACTTCGGCCCGTCATTATATATTATGCCCGTAGTTAAAAGATACCCATGCCCCTGCCGGGTCTCAAACTCTGGACCTTCGATGTGTTTTCACGAATACAACACTACGAACCAAGAAATAACGGTGGAATAATGGACAATGATAATGAACAACTTCTCAATTTTTTTATCGTGATTTCCTAGTCTAAAAAAAATGTTTAAATCAACACTAATTAAACACGTCTTTTTAAGCAAATCTTACGTAAGTATTACTCTGATTCCACTCTCCAATGTCAGCAAAGTTAATCAAAACTTGATCCTCATCTCATCCAACGAATGCATACGTAGCTAATAGTTGAACGATCCTCTTTTCTTAATTTTGAATTTAAATTTATTTGTGACGTTTAGATATATATGACTCAGACCTGGATAGGAACGGTGAGAGCATGCAGGAACGAATCGGTTACGTTCAAGATATAATTCCGCCATTTTTCTCATGTGTCTGAGAGGAAAAACAATTGGAAACCTAAATCAAGATGGTCGCTTCTTCTTATCGAACCCAGAACCTCCAGATGATCTACCAACTGAGCTACAGTCCCTTTTTCTTTACCTCAAAATGAAATAGTATTTTCTAGCAACAAGGAGTTTCAAACACAGCGAAGTTTCTTCAATGATGCCCGTGTCCTAACTTAAATCTGCAGAAATTTATTCGAACAATTATTTGTTGTTTGTGCGTTCACTCTTTCTGCTGTACAGTTTCCGTTTTCATAAACTTTCTTCCTGTATTCGGATCAGACATGGTTATAGCTCTTTTCAGTTCCGAATTCAGGTGGTCAAACCGCGAACTAACCTATCAACAAATACGGACACAGACAACAGACACGTCAGTCGAATTGTGAACGCAGTGGCGATAACTGAAGAAGTTTCGTGTGAATACAAGGCCTGAAGCGCTTTGTTATTCTCCTTCTTAATCGCCCAGCTACGAACGGATAAGAACAACAACTATAATAATAATAATAAAAATAATAATTTGAAAGTGAATACGAATATTATGGTAACTATTTTGGTCAAAGTGTTGAGAAACTAAATGTTAAAAGAACATTGAACTATATGTTTTCACGAACTGTGAATGCTCCCCTTTCGCGATCCATTGCTTCGGAGATTAAAGAAAACGAGAAGAAAGAATAGACCCACCACCCAAAATGACATCGAACTAAAAAAATGGGTCGAAAGTAATGGAATGGCTAGGGTTGCGTTTTGATTTCTTTGTTAAATATAAACTTTTGGTAGAAAAACACGAAGTCTATTATTATCTGGCTCGTGTTAACTAGGGATTCCGCAGTGATTTTGAGTTTGGGGGTATAGAGTCCAAATTGGGAAGGTGCGAGTAGAGTTTTGCTCGGTTTCTATCGATTTTGACAATAACAAATAAAATTGGAGCCAGTATCTCAAAAGACTACGAAGTTTCCTTCCGAACTTCAACAATTTCAGCATCGATTCTTTCTATATCAGCTATCATTTGATTTATTCCTTAACACCTGCATGAACACTACTGATTTTATGCGTTATAAATTGGATAGTATCCAACAGAGCTTCCAAATCAGCTTGTAACTGAGTCTTAACATTACTTATTTACTCATCCGTAATAGTTGCCATATTGTTTATTCCGCCAACTCTCTTTCGGAAAGAAAACGTGTTGAGTATATCAATCCCAGGGATTCTCCCATGATTTTTAGTTACCGCAGTAGCACACATACGTGTTTCCAACGTTGATTTTAGGTTTATTTCGTTGATTAACCGTTACCGGTTGAAAAAACAGAGGTTTCTTTTAAACAATATTTGAACAAATATGTCATTGCGTTGATAAGGCGTTAATAAAACGTGTATTCAATATATTATTTTCAAATGTGGTATAGATTTTCTTTAATGTGTTTCTTACTAATGTTATGTAAAATATATAATTAAAAAACTAACTGAATGGCACAAAATAGTGTTTATGTTCTCATGTGCACGTTGAGAACAGATTAAATTTTAAACTATATTTCAACGGAGATAGAATTTTTTTGATACGGCGTTAATGTGACGTACTTTCAACTATCCTTCATACTGTCCTAGATTTCGTTTCGAACTTCTAACTTAATTTCTTAAACATTAAAATTAGAAGCAAATACAAAAAAATTAACTTCGTTTTCATGTTCTCATTTGCATGTTGAAAACAGCTTGAGCGAACATTTAATTTCGTTAATAGGGCGTTAATGTGAAGGGTTTTCAACTATGACGCACATTTCGCTTCATATGCGTTCTTCTAAGGCAACATATTACGCTTATTGAGAAAGACAAATTTAATAGTGCAACCATGGTCAAGGTATCCGATCAGAAAAAATTCGCACAACAAACAAAGAAGGAAAGTATATTTTTCCTCATTCTTATATGATGGTGAACGACGCGTAGCAACTCCACCCTAGACTACGTGTTAATACAGATAACGTAATAAGCAGTGGGCTTTCAAGGTGGGTCCATGGATTAAGGGATAAGACGACGAGTTTCTAACGGGAAGTGCGGAACGTTCCTGTTTTCGAACCCTACAGCAGCCGCTGGGATTATTTACTGTTCGAAAATTAACACAGTATGTCTTGATGAAAGCAACGGATCAAATGAAACTAAATATGTATATATCAATAGACAGTGTTCACGCTCTGTTTTGGCAATCTAAACCAATTTCTTCTCAAGCATTATTCAACGTCGAATAAGCCGTTGAACAAACGGACATTTCGGTACATTTACAAAGTTAACATAACCTTTCGGTACTCATGTTTAATCCACGTATTTTCAACGTTTGTGTACTACTAGAGTATGGGGCAAAGTAAAATCGATACAAAGTTAGAAGGAGCAAGTACAATTTTTAGGTAGATTTCGAAGGAAAATCTACTTATTGAGATCGATCGGTACGATATGAAAGTGTATATATATATATTAACACGCTAGCGGCCATAATTTTGAAGATATTTAAACCGAATTTTTATATGTTATTCTAGGCTTAATAGCTCGGTTAAATTCGTTAATGAGCAAAATCGGTAGCCATCTTGGATCACTCTAAACCGCTGGGACTCTTGAAATCATATTTAGCATAAAGGTACAACATCACTCTTTGATTACGAAAATGTTACCTAATGAGCTCAAAGACGCCATATTGCATCCAAAATGGCGGAAGTAAGGAATCTATTTTCCATATCGTTTGAGCTAGAGATACGAAATTTGGCATAAAGGTGCATTATGACGAGTAGTTTAGGGAAATATTACAACTAGTAGCTCAAGAAAATATTACGAAATGTTGAACATGTCGCCACCTTGGATCCAAAATGGCCGCCGAACCCATTGTTTTTTAAAATACTCAGCCTAAACGACTGCAGCTAGAAATATCAAATTTAGCAACACTGTACGTAATCACTTGTATGTTATTAAAATATTACATGATGTATTCAAAGACGCCATCTTGGATCCAAAATGGCGGACCTAAAACATATTCCACACCGTTTGAGCTAGAGATACAAAATTTGGCATAAAGGTGCATTATGACGAGTAGTTTAGGGACATATTACAACATTTTAGAATAGTCGCCATATTGGATCCAAAATGCTCGCCCAAAATCCCATGTTGCACACTGTTTGAGCTGGATAAATTATATTTTACTTGAAGGTGTACAATCAAAAGTAGGTCACGGCAATATAAGAAAGCTTTCAAAAAGCCGTCAACTTGGATCCAAAATGGCCGCTCCAAAAACCCAATTTCCAAATCATTGAAGGTAGAGAAACGAAATTTTTTTTGAAGGTGTTAGACCAAGAGTACGTTACAATAAATGGGGAAAACCTCCCCTTTGAGGGCACAGCCCCCCGTGGAAGGGTGTAGATGGATACCATGGTGGTGTAGTGCTACAGGAAGATTTTGGTTAAGATAAAGGAGGCGCATCCTCTCAAAAGCACTGAAGTTGGGGCCGAACCCTTTCCCGGGATCTGGGGCAGCGCTACCAGCGAAACAAGGCGAGTATATATATATGTCTTGTGGGGTATCGTTGAACAACTCTTGATGAATAATCTACAAATCAATAAATAGTTTCTCGCTAGCTTTCATATAAGGCGAGATTTGAATTTATGAAAATAAAAAACCCTCGAGATCTGCCTCAGCCTATAGGCCTACCGAAAGGGATTTTTTAGCACTTAAACGGATTTTTAACAGCATAAATTTTAAGGTGGTGGTGTGGGGGCTGTTTGTCTATTTCAAGGGATGACATCCGCCATTAGGGTGTCTGGCAAAATCCCTGATCAGGGCTTCTTAACTGGCGGTCCTAAGAACACGTAGCGTCGAAGTGCTAGGATCTTGAGTGTTTGTTTGTACTTAAGGGAACAGAAATGCGTAAATAAGCGTGAAATTCGTTTATATTTAGTGCAATAACGAAGAGCGTATAATACTTTTTTAAATATTAAGTATTCATTATCATGAACGAGCATTTATAGTGTAACATGGTTGTACCGAGCGACCGTAGCTCAGTAAGTAGAGCAACGGTTTAGCAATCGGAAAATCCTGTGAACGATCTCAGCGCCCGCTCAATCGTACCTTTCCTCGGTTCTCCCCTCAGTCACACCAAATGCCGGAATGGTACTTACAAACTAGAATCCGACCGACTATCTTCCAACATCTCCCCCAGGGTATAATGCACACGTTAATAAAGGTCAGTTGTAGTTTCATAGTCTAGTTGTTAGAGCGTTGGACTCATGTCCGCGTGATCCCGGGTTCAATTCCCGTCTGGAGTCCCACTTATTGGCGTCCACCCAGTGTCGTGAGGCAAACTGAGGTCACCTGAATAAAGGCGTGACGGCCACTCTGTTTAGAAAGCCCCTAATACACCTGTTTGTGGCCAGGTGGCGCGCAATACTGACCACACTTTCTTTACTCAGATGGACGCAGTTCCACCAAACACGTACAGATGACAATGGGGCAGACTCAGGACCTTTCGGTTTGTAACGCCCGTGATTATTATTAATAAAGGTCAGTATTGCAATTGATTGTGTTCATCAGAATGTACTATCAATGTCTTATCGCACGCATATTCACGCTAGCGTTGGCAGAATAAGAACAAGAAGATTATTGGGATATTTGTTATTATAATCTGTTTAGTTACAACTTTTAGGCATCTCTGACTTTGCCTGAGATAGAGATGTGGGAGAATTGGAGGGTAGCCGTCAAGGCTTTAAGGTTCTATCCTGGCATTCGCCTGGTGAAACTGAGAGAATCTTTGGAAATACTCAGTGAGGATGATCGGCGGCGGGGTTCGAATCTGCGTACCTACCTACGAGGTAACTGATTTGGTGTGATTGTACCACTGTTTATATAGATTTTGTACCGATGATGTTCTGAACCTAAAATCCATAAATCAATTGAATTCGTGCCCTGATGAAATCCCTAACGAGAATATATAGCTATTGTGATGCTTCGGCCTCTTTTGTAAGATAGAGGCCATTCCTCAGATGGAATTAAAATCTCTGACCAACCATCCTGTTCAAATTTACTCTTTCAATCACTTCCCACCAAACGAATAGAAGAATAGCGCCTTAATCAAGGAAATATCTCCTTCCTTCCCTACTGCGCAAAGTGGGAATAAAATATTTATTTAATGCTTTAGGAACATACGTTGCAGATTTTGCGAGCTATATTATTTCGCGGAATTGCACAGCCATAATTTTCAAAGAATTTATTGATTTGTTATTAACTTGCAAAAGAGCTTCTACGGACTGAAAGTAGCTTTTTGACAAAGTAGGTTCCGAAACACTCAGTTCAATGTACAATCGCGAGCATATATTTTTGACCCCCTTGAATGCTCATTTCAGCTATATGAATTGTGGTAGTGTTCGCCTATTGAATATGGAACCCAACTTGATTAGTGGATAACCTTGAATGCTTGTCATTTCAGGATATGTAATTCTTCCTCCAAACGCATTTTGCAGGGAAAAGAATGAGAACGTGTATTACGGAATCATATAAATTACAGGCGTTAGCATCACTTAGAGAAATTTGAGATAAAAAAGTTTAAATTTCAAATAGATTTCTTGTAGCAGAGAGAAACGAATAGACATGTATATTTTAAGAAATTTTGTATCCAATTGCCACATTCAAGATTGCAATTCATCATTTTTATAATACTATCATATAAAAGAAAAATACTCTGAGATAGAATGAGGTATGGAGCGGAGGAACACAAGAAAGAGAGATAAACATTTGTACCTTAAAAAATGGAATTGCATTCGCCGACGAAGAGCTCTCGAAAGCGAATCAGGAAAACGCCAAATTCTTTTATAGATCCGCGACTTTGTATTTCCGGAAGCGACTCGTTTTCATTCATTCCCGTGTTTGTGGTTGATTATTGGCAAATTCATGTATTGACACTATTCCCACAAAACTTACAGGCGTGAACATTTTTTAAAAATATTTATGGCCTTTAGAGATAGTGTTGGGGATAGCATGTTCGAAAGTAGTCCGTGCGGACCTAGTTAGTGGGTACCATCCCGGCATTTGCCTGATGTGACTGAGGAAAATACCCGAAAATTCTCAGTCAGGATGGGCGGTCACTGGGATGATTCTTATGACCTTCCGATTGGTAAGTAAACGTTCTACTAACTGAGTTATAACCTCTCGGTGCACGTGTGGGAAAGCATGCGAACAAAACAAATGATGCGAAGTTTGATATTTCGTAATCCCGTAACAAGGCAATAAAGTAAGGCCTGCGCTCACAATATTTTCAGCCATAATGTGTCAAACATAATGTATCTGCAGGTTACAAGCAGGGAAAAGACATGTAAAAATATTCCTGTTATAATGAGGTTACTGCATAAAGTCAACAAATTTATTTTCATTGAATTGAATTGAATTTTCTTTAAGGCCTTCAGGCAATTATGGCTCAGGCACTACGGATGATGGAATGAAGAAAGTGGGAAGAAACGGAAACACCCCGAGAAAACCCACGCACACGGTGTTTGTCCACTACAAAGCCCACATGGCATGGATCGATCCGAGGACTCCTAGCACCAGAGGTAAGCGCTCTACCAACTGAATCACCGCGGACTCAATTGAATTTCATGTTCGACTAATTAACCGTAGTTTTACAAATTAATATTTACAACTAGTGAACAATGTTCTGGTGTTAATTTTAGTGCTTGTTAAGCTACTCTTATATATTCGTCCGAGCATATTTTTGTCCGAGATTTAGCATTTCAACACGAAACTTTTCAAAACAGTGCAAATTGCTTGCGCCAGGATTAGTTGCTGTCGCAAGCTTCCTAGCTCCACTCGACTGTCAAATAGAAAATACTGATTCCAAAATAATAAACGTAAATAACCAGATCGATCACGTATTAGTAGACAGACGAAGACACCAACATAATGGATGTTAGGTCGTACAGAGGAGCGGAAGGTGACACCGACCATCAATTAGTGAT
>JAGDQP010039731.1:0-17593 GCA_022664845.1 Lepisma saccharinum | reverse complement strand
TATATATATATTACAAAACCGTTAGGACAGAACTCTCAACTATATTAAAGATATGATTACTCTGTAGCCGAACTAGGAAACCTACCATCAGTGTCTTAGTGAGGTTGAGGCTCCTGCCTTGGTCGCCAAAGCTGGGTGGCCCCAAACGGGAGCGTCGATAACTATATATAAAAGAAAAATTCCAAATTTGCTAAGCGCCGAAATAAAAATTAGGTTTGTGAAAAAGTTTGTTTTTTTATGCAAATCACAGGCAATTGGAGTTGTTATAATTATTTGCTTCAATTTGTACTACAGACAGAAAGTATATAACCACGCTCCCAAAATGTTGAAAAAATTGGTAAATTCGAACGGACATACACTAATGATTATGCGTTTCGGAATTACAAACCAAGTAGTTTAGTGTCTATTGGACATTTTACTACAACATAAGATGGTTTTCGAGCTAATATTTTAATTTTAAATTTTAGGATTTTGTCTCAGTTTTTTTCGATAACGTCCAACTGTTGAGCAGCAGGGACCCTCTCGACACTTGGGGCTGGAAGCGGGCCCCCCCTCCTGTGTCGTTACTGTTTCACTGTCTCTGTCTAACAGACATCCATCGGTTTCAATGTTTCATTGTGTGTGTTTAAATTACTCCCTTCATCATCTTATGTAAACTGTTCATTTCGGTTTTATTCTTTCATTTCATCTGTGCTAATTCAAGTATATTTGGAAAAATTCTGTGTTCGTGTTGTTTTTTTATGTTCGTTATGTTAGACAGGGAAGGAGAGAAAGGGTTCTCTTTACCAAGCACGATTATGGGATCAGAAGGTGTTAACTAGGTGGCCTAGTTGTACGCCGTTCACAGAAGCATTTTTTTTAATGCGAAGTGTACAATCGCTGAGTATCATTTATTTTGCACTACATGACTAATGAAATGAGCACTCTTGTATTGCTTTAAAATAACTTCTTTTAAGCTATTAACAGTAATGCTTTCTATTTTGAATTTGGAGAAGGGAGTTACCACAAACTATTATCAAACTGACTGAACGCTCGACAAATTTCAATTGGAAACTAATACGGATTTGTTCTTAATGCTGTTATTATTCTGTTATACAAGAGAGGTGACAATGAATACGTCGAGATGGTTCAAACTTTGCTGATTTTATCTGACAATGAGGAGAGATCAGAGTAATATTTACGTAAGATTCGCTCGAAGACTCGACCATAACATATTACTTAATAAATTATCAATTATGGGATTTTCACATAAATTAATGTTGTTAATTTGTTCTTATTTGCAAGGTAGGAAACAGTATGTAACATTAAGTCAAGTTAATTCTATACAGTGTATGACATTACTTTAGGCATACCCCATGGATCTAATCTCGGCCCATTATTATTTTTACTATTTATAAATGATCTGCCTGTTGTTATCACGTATTCAAGATTCCTGTTATATGCAGTTGATATGAAAATTTATAAAGAGATCAAAGATGTTAAAGATAGATTATTGCTGCAGGCAGATCTGGATAGTAGTCATAAATGGAGCATTGAAAATAGCTTGGCTTTTAATATTAATAAATGTGTATCTATTACGTTTTCGAGAAAGAGCCATATTTATCACTACGAGTATAATATTGTTTTTCATGTGTATCATGTGTTTTTATTTGTGTCTATAGGACAAATATCACATATTCAAGTATATCACGGAAATAACTTTTTTCTTGCTTTGTGTTTTAAATATTATCTGTGCTGTAGTGTCTTACGTCATATAACGGAACTTATGTAAGCCTATTGTGATAGGGATTAATATCCTGTAATAGGTACCAAATAAATAACGATAAAAAATTTAACTAGCCTTACGTAAGCACAATGGGATGGGGTTCGGTATCCGCTTATTTTTTGCTTACGAGGGGGTCTAAAATGACCATAAATGTGCTTACACACTACTTGAATGACCCATTAATCACCTTCAATTTACAGAAGACATGATTCTGTTTGCTTCAAGTGCAGAAAAACTAGAAAGTAGAATAAGAGATCTTAGTAATGAGGTTTGTATGAATAGAACTTTAAATGAATTTAAGTAATAACAACCAACATAATGAAGAGAAGGAAATAAAGATTTGTGGACAGAATATTGGCGTGTTGATGAGTGGTTACCTAGAAAAGATTAAAACATCGAATTGCAAAGATGGCTGGCAAAACAAAGAGAATATGTAAAAGAATGGTGGATGGAAGATGGATGACAAATATTCTACATTGGATTCGCAGAGAAAAGAAGCGACCTAGAAGACAAGAGAATGCAAGATGGGTTAGATGAAAACAAACGTTTTTTTAGGAGCTAGGTGGATGAGTACAGCAGTTACCTCAGACTTATGAAAAATGGGGAAGGTCTTCATCAAGCAGTGGATATAAAATGGCTGAATATGATGTTGATCCACCCTTCGCCTTTGCCACAGCCTGGATTCTGTTGAAGGTGCTTTCTATGGGATACTTGAATGTTTTCTGAGGAATTGTATTCCATTCTTCTAAGATAGCTGCAGGCAAAGTAGGTTATGAATTTGGACGTTGGGGTCTGGCGCACACATGGCCTTCTAATTTATCTGTGGGTTTATGGTCCGAACTCTGTGAAAGCAAATCTATTTCATCGACCTCTTTCTCAACAAACTATTCCTCCACAGCTCTTGATTGTGCATTAGTGCCTTATCATACTAGTAACGGAAAGGACTATCACCGAACTGCTCCTGTACTCTAGAAACTTAGAACTGTTCAAAATTTCCTTGTGCTTTCGTATTAAGTTTTCAGTGCAATGTGACTTGTAGTAAGAGTGCATTCCACGAGAAGCAAACTCCTAACGTAATGCCATCTGTACTATACTTTAGTATTGACAGAACAAACACCATCGGGTATTCTCCGAACTCAAACCATCCCATCGCAGTTCCAGATATTGTAGTGTGGTTCATCACCTCACAGAACATGTTTTCTGTTCTTGTTCCATAGTCCAGTAACAGTTTAAATCTCGACACCACCTCAATCGGCACTTTGCATTTCAAGAACTAATATTTAACTTGAGAGTAGTTGCTCTACCATAAAACGGAAGTCTTATTTTTCCACGAAAAGTAATTTTATTGGTTGTTCTTGAAGACGGATTTTGAAACTTACCGGTAATTGTATCAATCGAAAGGTAATTTTTACTAAGCTCCTGCTTCAACATAGAACTCGGGTTTGTCTACACGTGGCCTATCAGTTTACCGTAGGGTTGTGATCTATCCTTGCCGCTTCCACTTCAAAATTGCAACACTCATAGTTGACCTGGACAACTTGACCTGGGAAACCAATCGGGAGGTTTTAGATGCGGAGATCTGGTTTATAAAGATTTTTTAGGTAATTCTGTTTGACTGTCTGCATTGTTACTCACATCTGCCGAGGTGAGGACGCGGAAAGAGGGCAAATGCAAGTCAACGGACGAGACCAATACATCCCCAGAGGATTTCATGTTCTTTTGCCTCGTTGGCAGTAAGTATATATAAATTTTCATGCTATTCTCTCAAAAACAAACATTTTTATAGGCAATAGTTTGGGGCCTGTAGCGAGAGAATCACCCTGTATAACGCAGATTATATTTAATATTTAATATTAATTAAACTGGTTTTATAAAATTTAGCATATGAGGTCCATCATGCATGTTTCTAATCTACGTGGATGAGTAAACTTAAAAACCTGGATCGTAAATTACTATTATCTTAGTTTTTACCAACTTCAGCACAAAAATAGGTTTCGTAGGCCTACTTAATTCGTAGGTATTGACTTCCAAGTTTCCACTCCCCTCCCCCCATGAATTGCATGACATTAACCTAAGAGACTTTCTTCTAATTTTGAGGTCATTACAGGAAATAATGGGCTAAAAAATAAACAAGAACGTAGAAGGATCTTTGTTGAAATGAGAGGATCTTCTTCATTTTCTTTATTTATATATAAAATGAAACTGTCTTAGGTATTAATCTTATTCCAAGAGTAATTGAGAACAGAACATACTTTCTCTCTTATTGAAGTTTATGGACAGTAATATTTTTCTTGCATGCAATTTTGTAATTTTGAGTTTATTGAACATTCCTTATTTCTAAACAATGTCAGAGACACTAATGATTCTTACATAATAATAACACAGAGTTGGAAAGATTCCTAGAATCTTTGTATCTTTGTGGAGGATGGAAAGTCTTCATTTCCATTAATTCTAGCCAGGTATATTTCTTTGTTCCTTTTTCTTTGCGACAAATATGATTTACGATTTTCTTCACTGGTAAACTATGTTTGCTTACTGTTGTAGCTCACCAAAAACGCAGAATCTATTTTAAACCAAAATATTTTTAAAAATTCCAGTACTGTATTCATCATAAATAATTTTTAGCAATTTGAAAAGTAGAAACTTTTCTAGTAAATTAGCCTTGTTTTAATTGTCATTAACCATTTTCCTGATAAGACTTAAGAAGTATTAATAGCAATCGAAACGAATAATTTAGCAGTTATCCCTTTGCTCCACTAACACACATTCGTGTGCTAAGAAGTGCGACAAGTCGAAGATCCAGTTTTCCTTCAGACTCACCAGTAACAAACACTTTTGAAAACAATTGTAGGTTTTGTAAAAAAAACTAAATTATTATGCTTCAGCATGAAGTAAATACGAACCAAATTTTGTGTAAGGAAAGTATTTTTAAGTTGTAATATTTTTCTCGTGGTGTTTTTTTTTTTTTAATCCAGTAAACATGGTTACTAACAATAAAAGGATTTATACTATGTTTTAATAAGTAGTAGTGATATTTGAATTGATGGTAACTATAGTAGTAGCTAGATTATTCCTTTATCGTAATAGTAGTAGTAGCAGCACGAAATGATAGTAATATGTATTTATTTTTCTTTATTGGCAAATATTTCTGTCCGAATTTACCCTTCATATTCTCTGGATTCACTATTGGAGTACATTGCCCGATATTAAAGACTGGATTTTTTTTTTGTAAGTTCCAGTGTGAATAGGGTTAGTAGCTTATATATGATATTAGGTGTATGGATAAACTAAAGTACAAATTCATGAATAATTCTGTATGCATTTGTAACAGAGGCTGTGAGAACAGGAAGCTTCAAAGTGTTTGGAGCATCTTCCATACTTACCATACTGTACACAAAGGGTCTGTCTATGTGAATACGGAGTGTAAAATATTAATTTTACTCTAAGAACATGCTACTCAACATGTAAGCTTCGTACTGGATGATGCAATTATTGTCTTGTCTGACTCAACATGTGACAATAAAGTCTGCATTTCAGAATAATTTTATCCTGCTGTCCTGTTCATTATATTACAGCGGGTAGATATAGAAATTGTAGTAAGTTGATGGTAAAGCAAAGAGTATCGAAAAGTTTCAAGAATTTATATCGGTAGTATTGGCTGTTGAAACGTCCAAGCTACAAAGTATCAATATTTGCTCTTTGGATTAACAACACTTCCACATACTCTTGATGGATATATATATATATATATATATATATATATACATTTAGATATAGACATTTTCTAATATATTTTCATTTACGTATCATTTCTGCCAATTTCATTCTTCGATCATGTGATCTCTTTATCGTATCATTTACTCCATCCTTGCAATAATAATTAGAAACCAGACATGTAAATGTAAATGTATTTCACGACTAGACATGTTACCACCGACGTTTCCAGTGCACACATGGAGAAGAAATACATGTAAATAGTGCATTCATTACTATGATTGAATTTAATCGTTTTATTACAAGTAGGTTGGAAGTTTTCTTTCTAAACATTTCTACCACTTTCAATGTATCATAATGAACAGTACTCCGTCTCTCTCTTTGTGAATATTTCTCAGCTTGTGTTTGCGTCTATGTGTGCAGTATATGCTTCTGTGTTTGTGTGCGCGTCTGTGTGAATCCGCACGTCTCCCTTTTTGTTTGGCTTTTTCCCGTTTCGCCTTATCCCCTCAATGCACATTATGATAGATAAATGACTATGTCGTTATCTTAAAACGAAACGGGAATTCCCGTTTCGCCTTCTACTGTTTTACTTCACCTACCACAATTCTCAAGAAGGGAAAATTCAGGACAATATAGGAAAAATTACAAAAACGAGACTTATATGAATATGCTATTCATTTTTCAGACAGAAGAATTCTAGTGCTTTAGCTGAATGCAATGCGATATTGAATCAACGTATGACATTACATCAATTTCACCTTTTAGTAATCTGTTCTCTAGACACTGAATTCTCTAGTCCAAACGATTTGTCAACCTCAAGGAGCAGCCGTTGAGCTTCATTTTCATTATGCTTGTCTTTTATTAGCTCAACAAATGAATGTACGTCCAGATGATCTTTTGGTGCCTGCCTACATTCAGATTACAAGGTAATATTTTCAAACTGTACATAAATATTAAAAGTTCTAGAAGTCATACCAAAGGACAAGGCATTTGGAGGAGAGGACTTTGCTAAGAGCGTAAGTAGAAAATCAGTTATGCGTTCTTTACAGCTTCGTTTGTGTCTTTAAAAAAAAGAAAAAAAACTATCAGGGCTTCTACAACCTACATCCAATTGATGCAATTTTGCAGACTCCTAAATCCAGTCTGAAAGATGGAATTGAAGTGATCAAAACTGTCATATTTGCTGTCTGTTCTGTGAATATATTCCATTTCTAAAACGGAAGTGTTTTCTTTTACATATTTTTTGTGCCTAAAGATACATAGATTAATCGGAAAAGCTGCATAGTTATGTTGATGCTCATCCTGTAAAATTGTTTGTCCGTCGTTAAACCTAGTTCTAGCTACAAACCTGATGAAAAACATCCTGAGACATTGTATGAGAAATCCCTGTCACAGGAAGGAAAATTCCCTTATGTTATAAGGGGAAACAGAAATTCCCATTTCACCTTACATCAGAATAAGTTATCTCAACTTTATGGAATTGCCAGAAGGACTAAGGCAGGCATAATGCGAAACGGGAAAAGTCCAAATGAGAAGACACCTTCAGTAAGTACATGACCTATCGAGCATATTACAAAAACAAGTAAATAAAATAATGGTATTGAAAAGAATTGATTCCAGATAATATTTTGAAAACCGATTGTTGCCTTATCCACCACTGTATTTGTATTAGTTATATATTACTTGACTTTGTTTTAACTTTTGTATGTTTGAAAACATACTAAAGGTATTATGATGTCGTGCACCACCCAAACACCATAATCAGAAATTGGATACTAAACATGATACCGTATTCCATAGCACCTGGACATTTTCTTTAGAAAATAATTAGATTAGAAAGCAAAAATTGATTTATCTATCGAAAATGACACTTTGTTTCGAAAAAATATCCAAGTAATTGTGGAAATTAATTCCGTACTAGGAACAACTGATTGTAAAATGTAATGCAAAAGAATTGTTAATTATAATACAATTTGCCATTATTAATTATACCTATAAGAATCATAGGTGCAATTGCATTTTATTACTGTCGTAATTTGCGGGTAAGTAGAATGTTAAAATATTTACGTTACCCCCTAATAAATTATTCTTTTTATTTGCTTAAACAACATCTACAGTGGGAAAGGGATAAATTCAACGAGACGTTATTTCTTGTAATGCACAGTTTGAAGTCTCTTTCTCCCATTTATCCCATTTATTAAGTATTCTAAACACAATTATTACTTGTGTACTGTTCAAGTGTTGGCATTGAAAATTTTACTTATGGGTAGGTACCAGTACTTAGTACGTCATAAATGCCAAATTGATTTATTTTTTTAAAAAATTGACAGTTCCTTCATTGTCCATATACCCTTCAAAAGTTAAAACGAAGTAGTGCAGTTTCAATCTGCACCTATTTCAACTCTCGTTGAATACAACACATTGTTCTTATAGGCCTATAAAATTGATATGGCTGTTCGTTGGTACGGCGACAAAGGAAATCGTGGAAATTTTTGTGTTAAATGGACCAACTGTGAGTATTGGAGGACTCATAATGTATTTGGTAGATATACCGTGAATTACAGTAAATCAGTGTATTATATTGGGACTAGACATAACACAACTTCTCCTCCTTTTGATAGTAGACCTTTTTCTTCTCCTTTTTCTACTATTACTAATTTTACTACTATGTTTCAACTACCACTACTTCTCTTTCTACTGTTACTATCAATATTTGTGCTAGCACCACAACTACTACTTATGCAGCTTTTTCTAATATTACTACTACTACTTTCACTATTTCTACTTCGAATACTAATAATACTACTTCTTTAATATGTGGAAAATCATTGAAAGTAATGTTCTATGTAATAATGTTAGTAATGTTTCGGTTTGAATGACTTCACCATTTCCTTTACTAAGTGTATCTCATTACGACCAAAATAGAAATGAGAGTCTAGTTGATTCCAGGATGATCCCCTTGTCTTTGTGCCAAGTCGGGTTAGAATCGATTCGAGTCAGTTCTTCGCAGATTCGAAAGTTAAAAAACGGACTTTAGAAATGTCTCAATTCCTTTTTGCGCCCTTAAGGCCTTAACTTTGCAAACTTCGTCTTACTCAGGGGTTGCAAAACTTTGTGCAAAATTTCAGGCTTTTGGCCATCGGGTTATGGGGATCTGAAATCAGTGAGTGGGATTTGCCTTTTTATATATCAATGTATTATAAACTTTATAATATCATAGTGTAAAATCATTGTATGATCTTTGAGAACTTTGTGTTTTAGTTTGAAGAGAGAAAGAGAAAAAAATAATGATAATAGATTTAAGGGATTCGAGTATTATTTTTATTTTTATTGTCATTTGTATATAAATTAAAAGAAATTGTTTACAAATTATAGGAAAGACGCGAAGCAGATACTTGTATCAAATTAGAAGTGCCAATAAATAAGTATTTTGTGAATTATTGTACTCTCGTTAAGGTACTTTTAACTTGAGTCACTGACAATACTTTTGTATTGCAAAATACAATGGACAATTTAAAAAGGCACGACTTAAAAAAAATGTTTGGGCCGACAGATGTGTAAATTACTTGTGCACTACAAGCATGCCTTCGTCATGAGGAAGTATTGGTCGGTCGTACTTTTTTTATGCTTTCTGAATCGATGAATAGTCACGTTGAAGATTACTTTGTTTTTCCAGTTCTTGTAATTGACTTTGCAGCAAACAATGATCCTGTTGGAAATAGCAATCGTGACAAGAACCATTGTTTCCTGTACGACATTTTGGATTTCATTATATTGCAGATGTACGTCATTTCTTTGTCAGAGAAATGTTTGTTACGTCATAAAATGCGCTTCTGCTGCTGCATCCTACTTATTGCTTCATCCCACATTGCAGGTACTAGTATTTCGTAACTAAATTTACGACTCCTTCGATGGAATGCGCTGTAATCCCAACATTTGTCTTTACTTACGTTTTATCACTTCTGTGCATCTTCTGAAGATGTGATTGCTGCTTCTTCTGCAGAACAAATTGGAATTTTTATTCTTTAAAGAGTCAACGAGAGATTGGAATCAAAAAGCAGCTGACCCTCAGTCGTAGCTAATTATTTACAAAGCCATGCATTTGAAAATGCCAGGTAAATTATCCAACTGTTGCGCTCCACTCCCTCCATAGATCACGATGAGGACTTTGAGAATAGCAGCTCAGATATATGGTCTTACTGTCAGTTCTAACAGAGATTGTCAGGCTAAAGTTTTAACACAGGGCAACACAGCTATATGGCAACATTTCTGAGAAAGTGTTCGCTGGAACTAATTTTCAGCACATAATTTATTCGATATTTCTTTCATTTAGGTTTTCTTTACGAGCTCCCACTGATGATCTGAGAATAGCACTTAAATAAAAAGAAAACTAATATATTGTACGTGTTCACGATTAAGATCGTTTTGAGAAGAAGAGATACACAAAAGTAAACTACTTTTAGAATATTCAGTTACTTTCATGCTTACCTCTCGTCCCCTTGAAAGTACTTCTATCTTCTTGTGCACACATGTTACCAACATTGTTTCCACTTCTCCAAGATATTCTGAGACTCGATTTCGGAAATAACCTATAGATTCTATGAGGAACTTTCCAATTTGTCTGTTATCATTTGAAAATGATAATTTTAGAAAGGGATTCAATCTCGGGGGGGAAAAAAATAATCTTCAGAGGCATCCCATGAATACAGTGACTGTGGTACCACAGTTGTCTTGTAAAGCTTTGGTACGCTTAACTTTATATGGGCCATTTTAATAACTATGTACTGTACTTCTGTCTGTCATGATATGAGTTCAATGCAGTTAAAAATCCACAAATATCGATGCTCCAGGCGGGATTCGAACACGCAACATCAAGAATGGCGGCCCAGTGCCCTAGCCTAGACGACTACCGAGGTCGGCACAGTCGTCTGGTGTTTAATAGAAAAGTCATGGGCAAGAAACGTCAAGTGGACTCGAGAACTTTTACAGTCCAAACCCTAATTTTGTTTTTGTCCTCTTCAGGTCTCTTCTGTCGCAATTTGTCTCCTAAACGCTTCATAACACGTATAGATCTTTCCGTTCACTGCATGATTATATGCCCCAGTTATGAACTTTTTCTCCCAATCTTAAAGAATTTCAAGCCCTTTCAGCTCCTTGATTGTCAACTAGCAGAAATTCGTTATTGACCCAACACATAATTCCTCTATTACATATAATACAGAATATTCCAAAAGTTATCCAACCGGAAACTATGGAAAAAACATAGACAATCGTTCTTGTACCGAATTATAGCTCTGTACTCTTAAATTTGAATTTAATTTTTAAGGCCTTTAGGCAACTTTGGCTCAGGCTGGATGGATGATTGGTGGAATGAAGAAAGAGGAAGAAAACGAGAGAACCCTAATAAAACTCACACACACGGTGTTTGTCCACCACAAAGCCCACATTACAAGAGCAGGGTTTTAATCGACGACTCCAAGCACTAGAGGTGAGCGCTCTAACCGTTGAGCCACCGCGGCACGTTGAAAACTTTTCTTAGATATTTACAAAGTGGTGGATGGTGGCCGGTGGTTGTTTCCTGTAGATATTGCAGTCAGGCTTTTTCCCAGGACATTTCGTTTCGGGGGAAGTATTGCTATACTTTTCAAAGCACAGCAAGTTACAATATATACTTTCTAGGGCACTGTTTCTCAACCTGAGGGTCGCGGGATGTGTTCAAGGGGGTCGCGAGGGAAGGTGAAAAAATAAATTTAACTAGGGTTTTGTGGGTTAAAACTAATAAATTTCAAAGAAAGTATTTTATTTTGCTTGTTTTTAATAATTACTGAAGATAATGCAGTTTGCTGAATAGTTTTGGATAATATAATTAGTATATACGTAAATTATAAATACAGGAAATAAACTTATGCTTTGAAATGAAAAGCAAATATTACAAAAAATAAAATAATTGTTAGTCGCCGCCTAGAAAGTATGGTGAAGGGTGTCGCTGACTTGAAGGCATGGTGAAAGAAGGTCGCGTAATGAAAAAGTTTGAGAAACGCTGTTCTAGGGTATTGCGGAATATTTGTATCAAATTCGCTGCGAATATATTGCAGATATACCTACATACATATTTTCCACAAAGCCTTTTATACCGTTTAATGTGTCCGCATGAAACTTGGCATGATTATTCTTCGATGGGGGTTCGTGCCCTACCAACCAGCCTTAGAACTCAAACCCTCTTAACCCGTCCACTTTTTTGTGTAGTCTAGTAGGTCTGGCATCTACTCCCCGTCGGCAAATTTCGATCGGCTTTTGACATCCCATCGGTATCATACCCAGCGAATGTAATTGTAAAAAATTATCCTCTGTTTAGGCAAAACCGAAATTGTTTAATTTCACAAGCTATTCTTGTATACCAACATTAATTGACACTTGAAAGTTGATCTCACGTAAAACAAGAAAGAGTCAACACACCAAGAGGCACGACGGAGAAGCTTGAAGTACAGATATTGGTAGTAGCTCCAAGCGTAGTGGTAATTTTTCATGGAATACGTACCAATTACTTTTGACCCCGCACCATCGGGAGGGCACATAAACTAGTGTGCATATATATTAATGACAATATTGATTTTGAGTCTGGTACACCAGATTGCGCATTGTAAGGACGAAAGCTATAATTTAAACTAAATTTGCCAGTATGTGATAGGAGCCCACTTGCCGGCCTTCATACTATAAAGATTCCTCTTATGAAAGATGACCGCTTATACTATGTACGCGCTCAGACAGGTCAAAGAAACTGCTCTCCCGTATTGGATTGTGGATCCCAATGTAGGCTTTTGGATTCTCAATTGGTGCCCGCCTCCGCTAATGAAACAACACAACACTAAGGAAAAGAATTGTCTCCTCATGCTGACGATGAATAACTCGATGCTGAACGAGGGAATGATAAAGCTTTAAGGATCGAGAGCCTTCAAAGTGTGCCCGTTGTTATAAAGCGTGTTGTAATTAGAAAGACATAAAATAAAATAATTAAAGATTATCTTTAAGGGTTATCGCTCTGTCATGTATAGCAGGCCTTCTCAAAGATTTGTTGTAGAAAACATGAACATTGAAGACAAAGACAAGTAATTGTAAAGAGGTTCATTCCATTTATTAAATCTACAGACCTCCCTGGCAGTGACAATGAACTTTTGAATATCGAGTTTCCTCTTCTCAGAAACAAAAAAGAGAACTATTTCTTTTGAACAGAATTACGTCAGATGAAATTATGTATTTGAGAAGATGGCAGGTGGAAGAAAGAATCATGAAAATCATGCAAAGGAGACGAAGCGTGAATTGTAAAGCGTGTCACGAGTTACATCCATCATGAGATTGGGACAGGAAACAACCTTTAAGGAGAAAATTGGATTGCTGACCGAACACCTTGAGATAAAAATATATACCGTTCTTGGGTGTGTATTTTGTTTTTAAGATATTGGTATCAATACAACAGTTTGATTCATGCAGTATTAACAGTATTATATGTATATTAGTTTAAAGCGCAGTACATCGTATTCTAAAAGTACATCCAAAAGCACTGTAAGTGCAAGTGGTGCGGAAAAGGAGATACCCTCAGACACAATTATTCAGTTTGATATCTCTTTCCAGTTCGATCCAGACCAAATTAATTAGTTTCATTATTTTGAAAATTATGTTCAAGAAAATATTAAATATATTATTCATTGCTTCAGCCTTTGATTAATTAAAAATGCCATTTCATTTTAAGGTTCGACACTTAGTCCAGCCAATAAAGGGGGAAAATAGGCTTTTGTCGAGACTAATTAGTAAAAGGAATAAATGTTTTACCAATTATTACAACAAAATGTGGGGGGTATCTTCTCAAAAGTCCCCGACCCTCCCCTTCTTGCTTTCCCCCTAACGCTCTAAAACGTGCAAATTTGCATGCCTGCATTAAAATGCCACTAACTCCATTGAGCCAGCTCGTATCAATATGATTTTTTTTGTTAGATTCCTCACATTACGTTCTTCAAATTATGTCCTTGTGTATTTTTTGTTAAAATAAGTAGGCTTATATAATGGCGCTATTCAAATAAATTGTCGGGACGGGCGTAAGCCATAGTGCTGTTACCGCCAAAAAAAACTTCATTTTATCTTATCAAATAAATTGATCCGGATGTAGATTTTGCAATGCAATGTTCAACATTTTCGTTATTATAACTGAAAACCTGATGACGTTGCAACAAAATGTGCCAAATTAAACTTTTATCATGTTTTACCGGATGACTGCAGGTGCGGGTGAGTCTTGAACCAGTCTGTTTGTTTCATTGTAATCCGAGGCCCGGAGCCCGTTCCTTTCTGTCCTGCTGGATTCTCTCTTACTTTGTATATGTAATAAAGGACTTTTCCCCTCTTTCTTTTTGTAGTTCTGTTAGTGTACAAACGTTTTGTGACTCTGGTTTTGTTCCAGCGGTTTTCCGGTATTCACAGTCAACTTTTCTATTTTGTCCTTTGAGGCTGTTTGTGCTGATGTGTTTGGCCACGGACCACATATGTGTATCCACTCTTCTCATGTTCTGAGGTTTTAATTTTTCATTAGATACTATTCTTTTTCTTTCCGGTATTCCGGTTTGTGTGGAACATGGTTTAAGTTGTCTGGTGGTAGTGGCTGTGTTTATTATTTTTGTGAGAATTTGGATTTTAGTTAAGGCCTTTAGGCAACTTTGACTCAGACCTATTATTTTAGTTTTCTAAGTTTCTCTTTCATATAGTGACAGTTTGATTTAGTAGTCACCCAGCCATGTATTGACCGGACTCCTGGCTGCTGTCCTGCAGCATATTCTGTTGGTTACATCTATTTAATTTTCCTATTTTTTTGGTTGGTCTCCCACTCGGAGAGGGGGTGGGGGAGTGTTACCGGCATTTGGTCTCTTCTGATTTCCAGGTTTCCTTGTTCGAATTTCTTAATCATTGCTTCCGTAACCGGGCTTCATTGTAAGTTTCCGATTCATGTGGCCTCTAATACATGTTTTGGCTTTTGAAACAGTCATTTTCTTTGTTTTTAATTACACGTTTCTCCTTCATTTAGTTTATTTGTGTTGTGAATTCACAGGGGATTACCCATATGTGTTTTCAGGTTGGTATTCAGCATAGGTATCTAGGATTGTTCCAGTAGTTGTGCCTCTTTTCTTATATAATATTTTCCGCCATATCTAGTGCAGTTTTTACATTAGAACCACCAGCTCCGTGTGTAGTGTAGGAGCTTGTGGATGGAATATTCCACACTTGGAGTGATTTTGCCCTTTCCACTATTTATGCTGACAAGGGACATCGTGTCCGGCTCCGATTTCAATGTAATTTTATTTGCTGATAGAGGGCATGTAGATGCATTATGTCTGATGACAGAAATTGTTGCCATGGCGCATGTTTTTTAAAGTTACTGAATGCTGAAGAGTTCCGATGTAGTTATTTGTAGGGTACCGGTAAGGCAAAAGTCCTTTAACAACCTTTGTAAACTGCGTGTGAATTATAAAATGTGAAGAACAACCATGTGGGTACATATTAGGACTAGGGACAAGTCATGGTAGGTGTGACCTTGACGACAGCCATCTTGAATCAGACTCAATTTTCGAAAATGAAAACCATAGCATTGTAACAACAAATTTTCCCACAAATCCAATGGTATGCTTATTTTTGCTCTATAGTTAACCAGTACGAACTTAGGCTCATGTTTGCTACATTTATTGATTTGGCGAATTATTGTCAGTGCATGAATAGTGTTGGGATGAGCTTCCGCTATTCTTTTTGAGTTTTTAAGAGTTGCGATGTAGTTATTTATTTCAAACCACAAAACACGAAAAACCTATAGGCCTATGACACGTGAACAAACAAAATTGAAATTGTAACCGATTCTCGTTAGATGAACACAAAATTATCGGGAAATATAGTGGACAATGTTACACAAACGACAAAAAATACAACTTCAAAGGAACAGAATCAATCAATAGAAAAGAGCAAAGAGGCATAATAAAGCTATTCCCAACACGCTTTACAAATACATTCACATTTCATGTAAAGGGACCTAATTGCTGTAACTAGCAAAATAGGGATAATTAAGGGGGAAAAAGTTGAAAACAGACATACTTTTTGTACCATGAACATAATAGAAAAACAGTTGGTGAAGAACACAATTCGCCATGAGTGACAACCAGATTGATGCAAAATTTGACAGGGTTTTGGAAATTTGGAGGCTGATCTTCAATGTATCCAGATTTAAACCAAGAATAAGCGATGAAGTTGTGGAATCTTGGAGAGGAGAATTGGTTATGAACAAGGGATTTGATTTTTAAGACATTGTTTCGTTGATGAAGATTGATGTCCAGGTTATCGAGCAAGACTCGATAAGAAAATTTTCGAACAAAGTTCTCCCACATTCTGAAGAAATAAACGTCGGAAGGTTGGACAAAACCTGTCGCCTTCGGAAGGATACGTAGGATTGTGACATTGCAATTGGACGGTTTTTGTTGCTGTCTTTGCGGCTTTATCGTTATAAGGGGTCCAAGAATCGACTAAAAGTACAGAATCCTCTGACACATTAGGGAAATAAACCTTTTCAAACCACTCTAACAAATGCTCTTTTCCCATCTTTCCATTGCTTGAAGCTGCAATGTATAGGTTGTCAGCTGTAAACAATGAATCCAAAACTCTTGGATCAAAGTTACCTCCGGTTTCCGGTAACACGATGTAAAGCGGACTCATTAGTTGCCCAGCAGCTGAAATAGTGGGCACAAGTGTATGTGAATAAGTTGTGGATGATGAGCTCATTCCAACACTATTCATGCATTGACAATAAATCGCAAAATCAATAAATGTAGCAAACATGAGCCTAACTTCGTACTGGTTAACTATAGAGAAAAAATAGGCATACCAATGGATTTGTGGAAAAAATTGCTGTTACAATGTGTCACATACTATGGTTTTCATTTTGGAAAATTGAGTCTGATTCAATATGGTGGATCTCAAGATGGCTGCCGTCAAGGTCACACCTACCATGCGATTTCCCCCTAAGCCTAATATGTACCCACATGGATGTTCTTCACATTTTATCATTCACACGCAGTTTACAACGGGTGTTAAAGGACTTTTGCTTTACCCTGTAAATAACTACATCACAACTCTTCAACATTCATAACTTTAAAAAACATGCACCATGGCAACAATTTCTGTAATCAGACATAATGCATGCATGCCCTCTATCAGCAAATAAAATTACATTGAAATCGGAGCCGGAAACTTGGGTGAGATACAACTTTTTCCGTGGTGTGTTCAAGCATCTTTGGTTCGTCACGTTTTTTTTTAGGTAGTATATTCAAGAGTCTCCATATGTGTTGAGTATCGTCTTTTGTGTCAGTTATATATGCAGATAGTTGGTTTGCAGACAGCAGCTTGTATTGAGTATCGTCTTTTGTGTCAGTTATATATGCAGATAGTTGGTTTACAGACAGCAGCTTGTTAGTACAATTTTGAAAAGGTCACTCTCTTGTACTTCTCTGTATAACCTACTTGAAAAAGCGAAATAACACTACAAATTGTTCTCTTCAGTACAACTGCGAATTGTGCCAAAAAAACTGTACTTCTAAGTTCAAGAGAAAGAAACAATGAAGGAGACCCACCCTCATATCGACCCAGCTAGCAAGCAGGGGTGAGCTGCACTCTCTTGGCGCAACTACAGGTTGGGAGGTGATTGAAAAGATTCCAAGAAATACTCGGCAAACTGATACACAATAAACATCTTGCTAAAACATTATGCAGCACAAAGCAAATTCCAAAATTAAACTTTAGGTTCAAAACAGAGCTTCGTTGGGAAACCGACCAGCTCGTAACAATATCGCAATGTTCTTGACGATTTCTTATAGCGTACTTTAGGTAGGTCAATAGATACACGGGTTTGGCTTTAGCCCACAACCTATTTCATAATAAAATTAGTAAGTTATTAAAGTTACTAAAACAGGGTCTCGTAGGATACTAAGTACAGAATATTTAGGAGATAATGAATAAATAGCTTATGGATTTCTTCTACTTGGATTTACTCCTTAGAGATGATTTATTTTGAGGTGTCGCACCAGAAGCAGG
>JAGDQP010039730.1:5258-17594 GCA_022664845.1 Lepisma saccharinum | reverse complement strand
TGACAGAAGAGTCGTGAAATCTTTACGTCATAATATTCTTTGTTTTACAATTAACCAGCTAGCTATAAATAAAGCTCATAAATCACATTTTGAAACTTCGTGTTGTAATATATCTCAGCTGCTACGCAGGCATTGTTTTGTATTACAGAAACTTTCTTATTCACCTTTGTCGGAAAAGATTTCCGCCTTTTCCGCACTCCAATCACCTTCTCGGACCCTGGGAGATTAATTCCTGGTAAGATGAGTTCTTTAGCGCCTCGTTTTTTTTTTTTTAATCTATTGCTCCCCGTTCAATTTCCGATGGGGGAGAGGGGCGCATATTGAAAGTAGTGATTCGGAATCCACTTTAAGTTAGTGTAAAGCAGCGATCTCTGACATCAGATGGCAGCACTATATCAGCGTATGGCTCTAATATTGTATAAGTATTATTTCGACCGAAAACGGCCATCATTAATGCTGACTGATTAGTGTGTTGTTCTATTATTTAATTGTTACACTTATTCAGGTTCTGAAGCTGCGGGTCGTTTCTGTTTCTGCTTTCCACAAATTACATACATACGCCACTTGTTAATAGGATGCGTTCCGTTTTGGTTGAGTTCTTTGCTTAGAGGTCAGCGAGTCAAAATAATTATCTCATTAACTATTCTCTCTCTCTTTCATTTTATTAACATCAGGAAGTTACCAAGTTACAAAAAGAAAAAAAAATGTCTTTAACGCCTCACAAAACTCTTAACGAAACACCATTTCACTCATCCGTTTCTTAATTGCCTAAGTACGTAACAGCGCATGCCAACCACACGTTCATACCTGGGCACCAGCATATGAAATAATGCCCAAGATGTGCAAATGTCGTTGGAAATGTGTGTGCTCACTAACTAGTCTTGGTGAATTAATTTCATCGGCTTGTAGCTACTAGCGATTTATGTATAGCACATATGTTGGCCTCAGTAAAAAAAAAGAAAAAAAAAAGGCCGAAATAAATACCAAAAGATCGGCAAGATTTGGTCATTCGAACTGAATCTTCTAAGGAACCAAGAATTGAGCGGTCAGTGGACAAGCCACGTAAATTGTGAATACTACGGCTAGAATTTGGTGTTAGGCCGCGGCTTCATCTTTTGCTATGATTACTAAATTGAGTTGAGCGAGTACTTGACATCTTCATTGTAGTTGAACCCCTGAGGGCAGTAGCGATTCGTGACTTTTATGAAGTGTAGGAACTGTAAATCCTTCAGATCCACAATATCCTGATCACTCCTCCTCTCTGACAGAAGATCCGTACAGTATTAATTCTGTTTCTTCTGACTGTAAGAAGATCCTCAGTTCCTACATACACAAATCACCTCTGTATTATTAAGGGCATTCTCCTGCATGGATTTGTCAAATTTGTTTGGATTCGTTTCAACTGTTCCTGTATCCTGCTGATTAATAACTTAGGCTTGTGATGAAAACAGCAAAATGTTTTAACATTAATACGGTTGAAGCCTTAACAATATTTTCCTACAGCAGTTTCTTAAAGCACCAATTTTGGAGGGAACATGCCCAGCCGTTCTTACGTCATCTGTAATCATTAAAAAACATACAACTTTTTGGCCATCTCAAACCGTATAAACCTTCTCCAGCACAACAATTACGTACCAGTCTGCAAGTGTTATGGATCATCCGTCCAGCAATCTCGGAGTTGTTTTGTTTATTTTACAGAGTACAGTGCGAACGTATAAAAAAGCTTCGGTCGATAAACTCAAAAGTGACCCTTCAACTTGTAATAATGTAAAACATGTCTATGGAAAAAACAGTGGAGTTGTTGGCAAAAGCCAAAACTACTGACTGTGGGTTATGTTCACAAAACTAGGTTCTTTTATTTTCACGCAAGGAAGCGGCATTATGGTGCTCTTATTAGTTTGTTATCTAACATTAGCATCTCTTGCCCCCCCCTCCCCTCCCAAAAAATGGCCTGAACGCGAAAAGATGACCACTATACGTAAAATATGAGGAAACAAAATACGTTCAGTTTTGAGATAAAATGAGTTATTATACTAGATATCGTTCTCATATCCTCAGAGAGAGGATGACATTTCATCAAATTCGAAGCCCTTCTGATGGCTCTTCCCTTGCATTCATGTGACATCCGTCTGCTGTCTGATTTATCAGTGTTTGTTGTTAAATGAATCTTGAAGTCTCCAGAATATGTCTGTCAACAAATATTTATACATGAGATTGCAGATAAACGTAATATGATACAAAAGGAAGTAGTAAATAACATTTCTTGTGACTGTATAGGTTAACTCTCCCTCTAAATTTATTTATTTATTTCCATGGCGGAGTTAAGGCCACAAATGCCTTCTCTTCCACTCAACCATGTACATACATAATCTAAATAAGCTATCAGCATTAATACTGGTATAATTGGATAATAATTAAGAAAAAGAATAAACACTAAATTAGTACACATAACTACACAAAGAAAAAAACGTATAAACAGACACAATGCACACACACACATGTTAACAAAACATAAGCCTGTTATGACATACAATTTATGACTGATAATACATATGAACATACATCTATAATGATACTGTTACAAATAATAACTATAAAATATACAAAGATAACTTATCAGAATATTTAAAAAGAGCTTCAAATTCACTCTTATTCTTTCTTTCTTTTTTTATTTACTCTTTTTATTTCATCGTCGAGTGTGTAAAGACTAGGATTTTAATTGGAGCAGGTCTGTAATCGACTTCCTAAACGTAGAGAAGGACTGTAGTTCTTTTAAATTCATCGCAATACCATTAAGAGAGCACTTAAAAATGTTTCAAGAAAACGTACGGAAGAAACCATTATCTGTATTCCGAAAGAAATAGCTGTATCTCAATAACAACTTGTATGTGTGTTAATCGAACCACTTTGCTCAGAGTTGAGCGAATTGTGTTCAAATTTTAACACAGCAACTGCAGATAATTTTGGAATTGAATTTTATTTAAGACCTTTAAGCAACTTCCGCTCAGCCGGAACTAATTGTGGACGGTTTGGTTAGAAGTCTACAAGTCAGTTTCAACCAAAATGTTATTGGTTATTTCTGGTGCTGTGTTATATCACCACCACATTCTCGTATTTTCAGTGGAATTGCCAAATTTCTTGCGCATGCGGATACAAAACAAGTTTTATAAAGTCAAATAAATATTGAAAATAAAAGTATTAAAATGTGAGACGTATATTTAAGCGGAGTAATAAAATTGGACAATGAAAAGGAGCTTATTTCTGCAAAATTTTGGTGTTTGGTCGATGTAGGACTGTAAATGATGATTTTTCGTAGCTGATGCTAGTAGCCAGAGAACGGAGAAGGAATCTGTATGTCATTCAAAGGAGACCATGAATTTCGTGTCAATGACGTAAGTCTCTGGATTTGCTGACAAACAAAAAAAGCTTTTTGGCCTTGCTACAAAGACTACAAGCCACTAAATTATGACCAACGTAACCGATTGTGGTAGCAGTGCCAGAAAGCTTATATTTTGCAATAAGTTATTGTCGAAATTAACTCTTGCCGCTTTGATGTCTCCCCACTTTTCTTCAAAATGTGTGGGTCTCTCTTCCCTGTTTGAGATTAGAGTCATGTTTTAATGGCAATTTAGCCTCAACGAAATATTTTAGATGGTGTAAGAAATATCTTAAGTCTTGTTAATGCGCCAATATGAAAAATCTGCTCTCTGTCTAGCACGTTTCACGATAGATTAAAAAAAAATCGGGACATAATTACTGGCAAGATGAAAAGGAGAATGACTTTTCTATAAAGTCCTACGTAATTTCCTTTCTGTTGCCATGGTAACCAGTGTGCTTCCTTTGCAAACTGATGATGAAGTCATCCATCCAATGAGCAGTACGAAGCTCTGTATCAGCGTTTGTCAGCACTAATAATGATAATGCTATGGATTATGGAATAATAGTAAGCAACTCCATTTGTCATCAGTTTTCCTCAATTTATTGGGGAAAAACTGTAGATTTTGTGTACATTCACTGAACGTAAGTATTATGGTAAGCGACATATATCGTCGCTCCCATCACATAGTGACGTATCTCATTTTTTTCAAAGTTTTCAGGAGAACGATTTAAAGAGAAGTATCTCCATATGCTTGTTAATGTTTATGTAATCTATTTTTGTTAACAACTTTTGAACGGATTATCATTAAGATACGTCGATTTGAGACAAGAAAGTATACACATAATGCCATATTCTGACGTTCTAACTCAAAACTGCCAAATTTTGAGATACGTCACTTTGTGATGGGAGCGACGATATGTTGTTTGAAGAAAGAGAAACTAATACATGAATGACTGCTGACTTCGGGTTCTTTGCCAAAATCCTTGAGCAATTCTGAAAAGTTTTTTTTTTTTTTTTTACTTGATCTGCCATCAGTAAGAACGATAGTTTTTCGAGTGACACTAAGAAAGGAGTCTGTTAGAGGCACTCACATATATACACTTAATTTCGGATCAAGCGAACTATAAACCCAATTGTGATGCTTGAACTTGCATTTGAAAGCCCTTTGCCAGCGTAAGACACATAAGAAAAAAAGATGGGTCGGTAGGACTTCCTAGAGCGGTGCGAAAAAGAAAAAAGAATTTCACATTTCTTGTGATAACACTGACCACAGACGATATAGGCGGCCGAAACTTCCGGAATCGTAATCTACGCTTCAATACCTTTCAAATGTTGTATCACACGTAAAAATCGATGAAGGGGTTCAAAAGTTAGGACTTTTTTTTTTTTTTAACCCAATCACAGAATTTTCACAAATGATAGAAAAGGGCCTCTTTCATTCTGTCTGTCTTTTTGCTTTAGCAAAAAATGGTTGGTACCAGGGGGGGGGGAGGAGTCAATTGCGGGCCTCGTACAGGCTAATTGATACTTTTGATAACAGTTATCATTTTCGAGATAGGGAGTCTACCATGGTCCAAAATCCACCTTTTGTATGAAGACTACGCACTTTAATATATATATATATATATGCAGCTGTACAAAATAAGTGGTATCAGCACAAGAATTCTGCTCACAAAAGAAGTGATATCCATGTAACTATGGCGGAATTGTTTCCTTTGTAATAAAATTAAGAGACTTAGTATCCTCCCTTCTCTCATAGGGACACAAAGAAAGTCACACGCAAAATGGATATCACTTCTTTTGTGAGTAGAATTATTGCGTCAATCTTCCTTTTACCCCGAAGGGGTTCTTGTACTAATCCATGAACTCCCACGGTTTAGATAAATTTGTGGCTCTTGTGATAATAACGGAAGTACGCTATTCATGGTTGATATAGTCCATTGGTATTGAAAATTGAGCATTCAGGAACGTAAAGGGGACCAATTACAGTAGAAAGAGTTCCAAGAGCACCGGGAAAATTATTTGCCAAGTATTTTGTATGTAATATGGTCTTCGTACTACTCAAAGACATGGGTGATAAGGCAGGAAGAGAAGTTTGGAAGTGTGGCTGTGGAGGAGGATGGAGAAGATTGAATGCATTAATAAGGTGAACAATGAGAAACTGTTGAGGAAGACAGAAGAGGAGAGACCTCATGGAAATTATAGCAGAAAGAAAGACGAGTTGGGTCGATCACATCCTGAGAAGGAGCTGCTAGCAGAAGAGAGTTCTAAAATGAAATATTGAGGGATAAAGGAGGTTTGGAATATTGATGGATGTGAGAAAACGAGTGAGTTCTCTGGTAGATGAAGACCACTGGTACAAGCCAGGAAGTGTTTTTGAGACGGAGGCTATGTATAGGGATGGACATAATTAGCTGAGGTTTTAAAAGTCCAAAAAGAAACGAACACGTTACACTAGATAATTTTCTTTACATGATGTAAATTCTACACTTTGTGGAGTTTCATTGAAACACATAATTACGAGATGTTCTGTCGTGCTGTAATCGTCATGTTCTAAAGACAAGAAAATTTGGAAGGTGAAGAAAATAAGACTATTGAGAAAGTTTTAAAAAATGTAAGGGGTTCCTTTGAATTAAATATATACAGTTTATCGTGTGCTAGAAACTACATTGCATCGAATTCTGAAAGAACAGGAAACACTTAAGCCTATTTCTTCAATAAAACCGTCTCTTACAGATTGAAATAAACTTGAAAGACTGCGTTTTATTCTTATGTATTCACAACCTAATGAATGGCACGTTCACATTCATATTGACGATGAATTATTTTATGATGCAAAATAATTTTACGGTGTGAATATATCAGATTGCATGTAGCATATTTAACCATGTTAGAGAAATAGTATACTGTTAGATCTTTCTTCTTCATGTGTCTTTAGTCCAAAAATGGTATTTTCTGGCACCCGGTAAGTTAGGTACGGTTGAGTTATGCAGTAGAGATCTGCACGGGACGGAATTTTTAGCCCGGGCCCGGCCTGTGAATTTATAATCTGAGGCCTGGCCCGAGCCCGAATTACAGAAACTTAATAATTAATGCAAAATTGTATTTTTTATTTACAACAGTTACAGGTTTTAATTTTGCTGTTTAAAAGCTTACAGGATTCAGATAGAACAACGAAATCAAGGTTATTTATTTACACTTACTAACTATAGGCCTATGCATGCATTCTCTAAAAAGCTATGTTCATTTATATAAATTATATAGGAAATGTTTCCGATATCAGAAAAAAAACAATTAAAATATAAACTGACGTTGTCTTGAAAATATAAAAACAGCAAGACAGCTTGTTCCGAATGCTTTTCTTCTTTCAATTCAGTGTAGGAACAGTACTTTCACAGACAAGCTAAGCCTGTTTATTTCTGTTACTTTTAGTTTTCCTCTCCACTACGCAGTTAGTTTTTCTCTCCATTGCACAGTGATGATCAGATTTTTAGTGTGGGCGTCTCCTGTTTTACCGAAGTTACAAATTTAGATGTGCTTTAAAAGTTCTCCCGAAAGAACGGTCCAATAAATATCGTTGTACAGTATATTTACAAAGTTAGGCTCGAGAAATATCGTTATTTATTTAAAAAATTACGACCCGAGCCCGAAGTGATGTATGTTTTGTAGGCCCGAACCCGTGCAGACATCTATTATTAGTCACAAAGCGCGGAGGATATGTCTGAATAACAATCTAACAAGTTGTTTGGGTAATTTCTAATATCAAAATAGATTCCATATTGAGGAAGTCTCTGTAGTCCTGATGAACTGAAGGTATCTCCATTATTAGTCTTAGAACGAGGTACAGAAGATAAATACACCGGTCTCGGTGGCTAAATGGTAAAGCGCTCACTTCGGATGCTAGTGGTCGTCAGTTCGATCCTTGCTTATCCCATGTGAGCTTTGTAGCGGACAATCACCGTGTGCGTAGGCTTTCTCGGGGTTCTCCCACTTTCCGCATTCCACCAAATTATACCATCATCCATCCGACCTGAGCCAAAGTTGCCTAAAGGCCTTAATTATAATTAGTATTTACTAAAAGATAAGCACTCAAGTACAAAATCTACTTGATATAAACTATTATAAACATCAGATACACTTCTATACAAACTGCAGTTGACATGGCCGGCTTATACCAAGACGGAAGCAATATCAACTTTTCAATAATAGGAATTATTTCTAAAACCACTTCCTAGAAGCTAGGACCATCAATAGTATTTTATAATTCTATAGTTACTAGATTCGTTGTCATGTCTCAGCTCAATTTGACAAGCTAGTCTGAAACACAATATTGCAGTTGTTCTGTATCTAATGTAAACACTTTTAACCTCGTTCAGTAATAATAAATATAGATAATGATCAACAACATAGATTGCGTGAGGGGTGGATGTGCCTACGTATATCTGTCGAGTCCTAGCACATACAGCTTTCATGTAGATACCATAAAGCCCTTTCACTTTTTGGAGAAGTCAAGTTTACAGAACAGACCGTAATAAAAGTAAATAATAATAATTTATGGTATTAAGGAGAGTGGACTAGTACGTAGCTAAAACCACTATGTGGAGTAGAAACTGCACTAAAAGGAACATGAAACGTTGACAAGAACACGATAAAAGAGAAACGAAAAGTGAAGAAGAAAAAAATATGTGAAATCGAAAGAAAGAAAAAAAAAAGGTTATTGCAGAATATAACAGCTGAAGCGTGAGCTGTTTGTATGTTTTCTCTCTCGGACCTAACACATTTTGTATCGTTATAGAGTGAGTTTTTAACTGTGTGAAAAAAAATAAAAGGTAACACTCGAAAGCCCATTCAGCTTGTTGTTACTCTTTTTGAGGGGATATATTGTGTTTATGTTTACTTGCTTCTTCTTCTTTTTTTTTTTATAACAACAGCTGTCTGTATTCATTGCACCATTGCAGGCCATCGCCTTGGCTATTGTGAAATGTAATAGCGTTTACTTCGTTCCTCTCTCAGATTTGTCGTTGTTACAGTGAATGACAAGTTGAATGAAAGTTTTTTTTTTTATTTTTCACATCAGTTTTTATTTTTTAAAGTCTCTGTAATTTGTTCGTTCGTTGTTTGCGTTATTTCTGTTGTTTTAACCAGTATACCTAGTTATTTTCTCTTTTGTGAAAAAAAGAAAAGTCGTTCCGTAGTATTATCCTGATTATTGTTTTCTTTTTCACTTTTCTTTAAAGCAAAATTATTGTTTAATTTCAAGGAAAAGTGGGAAGTGAATGAATTTAATTTTTAGTGTTATGCTTTGAATTTGAAGCAGGCGAAAACCAGATGGTTTTGTTTCTTTTCTTAAAAAATAAAATAAATAAAAAAAGTATGAAGAAAATAGAATCTGTAAAATTAATGACGGTTTCGTTGAAATGGTTAATATTGTTGGTGTTGAATATATACCGGAGAAACATGAATTGAAAAAAAAAATAAGAAGCAGCCTGGGATAAAGCGAAACAGAAAGAAAATGGGGGGAAAAGGGCGATTGGAACGTAAGAAGCTTCAGATAACTTCAAATTTCAAGCTCTGACTGGAATTGGGTACACAGTTTCAAGTACAGTATTATGTAGAGCTTTTCACCGAAGATATTCCTAATTAAAGTCGCTTCACTACAGTCATCGGTGTGTCAACTGTTAAACTATGTGTGAAACATAAATATCATGGAGATAAGCTTGTTGAAAAAAATGCCTCGTTTGTTTTGTCATAGAACATTCGATTGCAGGTCGTGCGGCATGGGTTCGATTTCTCTTGAGGTGATGATTTATTTATTTTTCAAAGAGCTTTAGATCTTCTTCTTTTTGTTTCTTTGGCTCTCTTTCTCAATATTTTACAAAGTTCACGGACGTAGGTTAGATTTCTTTTTCGTTGTAGGCATTTTCAAAAATTTTCAGATTTCACGGAAATATGTCAGAAAAGTCAGGTTAGACAGTTTGTTCTTCTTCTGCGCAATGTAAAATTAGCCACTCCCTCTCCGCAATGACGTAATTTCCGCTAGAAATTACTTCAGCGACCGGCTGTGTATTATAGACTAGTTAAGTATGACATCATAACCTGTTTGTTGACATAGAAACCATACATAGTCCATGCCCCCTTTTCCTCTGACGATAGCATCGTGTCTCCTTGAACATATTCCCTGTGCGGTTGTCTTAGTAACGCAGCCTGTTACACGGCGTGATGAATTAATTGGCTAGTTCACTGCAAACGAGACTGTGTTCTCGGAAGCAGGTTTATGACCTGAAAGTCCTAGTCAAAGTGAACCACTGGGAGTTTTCTATTACCTTCCATCGAAAGGCAATGGCATTACAAGAACAGAATCTACAGCATAATAAAATAGACCTTAAAACATGTGTGCATACAAGTTCCCATCCCAAATGTACTATGGAATCTCTTGCAATTACATGGCAACGCACAAACGAGGTGATAGATATTTCTAGGTGAAATTACTGTTTTCTTTAAGACTTCTTGTGTAAATTTTAGCTCAATGAGTGGCTTAGTAGCTCAGTTGAACAAAATAGTTGTATTATTTGAACCGATAAACCAACTGCAGAGCTACAGTTTGTCGTTGTGTTCAAGAAACCATTTCCTAAACCCCAAATAGTTCAGGGAGCTAAGTTCAAAAGAAAACACTATCGAAAATACAATGTTATAGAATAAAACATTGCTGAGATGCAGATACATATAAGTCCTGTATGTATCGTAGGCCTATATTCAGAATCATATAATAAGCATTCTACAAAGATGAATTCAATTCGTGTTCTTTCATGTGTACTATAGCCCTTCGCTATGGCTATTTTCCTCCAGGAGTGTTTATTATTATTATTATTTGTTTCCTCTTGTTCTTTGGTAATGAATCCCTCTTCTTGAACTAGCTCTATTTTTGTGACTAAATTGATGCTGTAGTGAAGAGGTTGTTGTTCTTACTGCCACTTGAAATGTTTCTCTGTTGGTGGAAGTGTTGTAGTGACTGTGAAGGACACTATTACATCATTATCATCATCTGTTTATATATGTAGTGATAAAAAAAACAGGCCTGGGAAATTCTCGTGGTAGTGTGCTTGGTGGTGGTGCTGTTGTTTGTTGGTCGGAAGAGTTTCGTGACATGAAAGACGAGGGGAGGGGAAGGAAATGCGTCTGTTTTCGACGGAGGAAAAGCAAGCAGCACATTTGCATGACCAAACAGCGTGTCACCTATGTTTACAGCGCTACAAAATAAGAGAGCTAAGAATGCCGAAGTCTACTTGGTTCGGTTAGCGTTTCTCTCACTCACCCCTGTATTCTTGGGTCAAAGATTACTTCCGTTAGATCGAAGTAAGGGAAGTTGTACAGGCTCAAACCGACCATTCTGAGATTTTTGTCGGTTTTCTCTAGGCACACCAGACAAATGCCAACATAATACTTTGAATTAACCTTAGAATTTCAAACATCTCACACGGTGACATTGTGGTAGAGCGCTCACCTTTGGTGCGTGGGGTCTCCGGTTCGATTCCGGCTCGTGCCATGCGGGCTTTGTGGTGGACAAACACAGTGTGTGTGGGTTTTCCCGGGTTCTCCCACTTTCTTCATTCATCAATCATCCTATCATCAATAATTCATCATTCATTCGGCGTGAGCCAAAGTTGCCTAAAGTTCTTAAATAAAATTAAAATAACCCAGTTTCGTTTCTTCTCTTTTATAGGTATGACTTAAATAATAATTATAAAAGGTATGAATAAAGGCAAGCTTTAGCTTACGAGTAAATTTTGAGTGGTCTTCCTTGGGGTTAGGGAGAAGGACACTTCCCATTAACGTACGAAATTTTGAATCGATACAGTTTATTCCGGCGTTTTGAAAATTCATCCAAAGTCACGAGATTTATATATTCTATAAAATGAGTATTAAAATTTGTTTCGTAAAGTCATAGTCGCTTGATACAGGAGGCTCGTAGGTGTCCTCATTCTACCATGGTAGTAGTAGCTATGTAGAATGGTTTCGAAGGTTGAGAAACACTGGCTTAACAACCTGACCAGTATCAGCGTAAAGACAATGATTACAGATATGCAGATAGAACAAATAAAAGCAATACCCGAGGAAATAGAAACAACCCTTTTAAGTTTCGTAATGTTTTTCTCAACCGTATTATGCGACTTCTTCAGTGTTAGCGGGGATGGTCCTTGGAACAAAAATGGATCACTTACCGTGATGATTATCAAACTTGTAACGGGCCTAGGTCGTAGTTTTCTACAGAATTCCTTAATGTAAATTCCAGGTGATAACGTCGCGGACTTCGGATCGGCAATGGGCACTCATACTGGTTCGAACCTCAGTGCCGACTATCCGAACTGAAGTTTTCTCAGTTTCACCTGGCGAATGACAGGATGGTACCTTAATTAATGCCCCCTGACCGCTACCTTCCTCGTCCTTTTCCCGTACCCTATCCCTGCATATGCCAAAGATGCCTAAAGTACATAATTAAATTCAATTTAATTATGCTAAATAAATAATTAATAATTAGCTCACAAGTTACTGAAATTTTAAAGAATACCGGTAAAATGAAAAACAATACTGAAATTTTGAGAAACCAGCCCAGTAATACATATTAACACTTGTTAAATGTACTACTGTAGATTTTGAAACTTTTTTGTAGCCGAGAAATTTGAAAAACCCATAGTGTATGACATCACTGCCCAGACCTTCAACATTTCTCATCTAAAACAATCATACTAAAATTCTGGATTTGGGCCGATTTCCAAGATGTTATTGTTGGCTTGTCATTTGTCATTTTCGTATTTTTAAATTAGGGCGTGTCGTTGCAGGAAATTTCTATATCGGGAGGTTACTGCGTGTTAAAAAAAACTGTTAGTTATAAACATGACTCGGAAAGCCTTGATCAGCAAATTGCCTTCGGGGTCTAGTGAAGGCAATAGTAGGCCCCG
>JAGDQP010039729.1:0-10463 GCA_022664845.1 Lepisma saccharinum | reverse complement strand
GATTTATGACTTCTGCTTCAGCATATCTACTTGGCTCCGCCATCTCTACCGAAGCCCTACGCAGTCTACTGATTGAGAAGATTTCTAAGCTTGAATTTTTCTATTCCCGCTTATCTTATTTCAGCACATTCAGAATTCTATCTACTTCGTGCTTCCTTTCCATACTTCGTGCTTCCTTTTCCATCCCCCGATTAATGTACTTTTTACGTTGTTCTCCTTCTTGGCGGGAAGAGTACTTGTTACAGAGTTACGATTGTGTTTTACAGGCAGGCCTCAAATCGATCCTTAATTGTTCTTTGAGTGGCAAGGCTTGGTTACAGGCTACCCTGCCCGTTCGGCCAGGTGGACTTGGCATTCATCGGGCCATGGATTTGGCGATTCCGTTCTTTTTAGCGTCTTTCCATGGCTCTCGTCCTCTTGTTGAGACTATTTCCACTGCGCCTTTGCCTCGACCCGGATACCTCTATTCAAGATTGTTCAGCACGTTAAGTGGATTAAATTCTCCTCTTTTGGATGTCAATAGCTCTCAGTCTTCTTGGGACGATCCTATCATCAAACGTATACAATCGTAGTTACTACAATCTGCTACTTGTCTTGAAGATCAAGCCAGGCTACTAGCAGCGCATTCAGCTGAGTCCGGTGCTTGGCTCCAAGCTTTGCCTTCTCCTCCTCTTGGCCTACATCTTTCGAATGAAAAGCTTCCGGGTTGCTGTTGCCTTACGTTTAGGAGCAGACGTCTGTGTACCTCATCGTTGTCCAGCTGTGGAGCATTCGTGGATCAACGGTGCCTTCACGGTCTCTCCTGTGTCAGGAGTGCTGGTAGACACATGCGTCATTCTAGTGTCAATGATGTCATCCTCAGAGCTCTAGTTTCTGCTAATGTGCCATCGGTACGAGAACCATCTGGCTGTAGCCGCTCCGATGGTAAGAGACCTGATGAAATGACACTAGTTCCATGGAAAAGAGGAAGATCTCTATTATGGGATATCATCTGTGCTGATACTTTCGCCATTTCAAATGTTACTCATTCTTCTTTGAAAGCGGGTAGTGCTGCTATTCGTAGAGAGGCCGATAAAAATCGAAAATACTCTAATCTACTTGCACAGTATATTTTTGTTGCGATCGCAATTGAATCAAGTGGTACTTGGGGCACGGCAGGCCTTAATTTTATTAAAGAAGTTGGTCGGCGAATACAGATCGTTTCAGGTGATGCTCGCGGGACCACCTTCCTAATCCAGCGCCTCAGTATCACAATTCAGCGAGGGAAAATATCTTCTATTCTTCGTACGTTGCCTCCTGGGAAGGTATTAGATGAAGATTTTATTCAAATTTTATTTAAATTCAATTGTTATTTACGATTTTATTACTAATTGTATTCATGTATCATCCATCAATGATCTAAAAGATATACAGAGACAAGAATATACAGAAATATTTATATATATATATATATATATATATATATATATATATATATAGAGAGAGAGAGAGAGAGAGAGAGAGAGAGAGAGAGCATGATCCATTTCAATATTATGTGAGGCATTCGATGTAGTGGCTGCTTATTAGCCATATGACGAATATAAAAAGTTCGAGGTGATATTTTATATACAGAATAACCCGAAATATATGTGACAAAATTATCATATTTTGTACATGAACATATTCAAGTCCAAGGTTTCTTTGTGCAAAATATGGCCGTTTTGTGTCACATATATTTGGGGTTATATGTAAAGATTACCATGACCATTTTTTCGTCAATGTCCCTTATATTCCTTGGCTTCTGGACTCCTCATATAAAACCTATTTCTCTCAACTAACGTGGCTTATGCAGTACATTAATTGTGATAAGTGTCATATTATTCGCTGCAGAAATAGGTTCAAGAGTAGAGTACACACAATGTGTATCCAAATATACACAAAATATTTTTTTCCGTCTAGATCGAGCATTTCACCCACTGTGCGTCGCCATTTTTAGTAACATCCTCACAAAATTGGGCTGCGCTACATATAAAATCTCTACTTTTCAGTAATCATAATTACGTTGATATTATAGTAATACAGTAGAGTCCCGAAAACTCGGCAGTCCGGATAAATCGGCCACACCCTGACAGGGCGAAAAAACCCGTATTTTTCTCAGGTCTGTCTTATCAGGTAAATTACTGTACACTGTGTATTCATTAATTTTCATTTTCATGTAGTAAAGGCTCTGTGCCTTCATAAAGTACGTACTTTTCCTTTGTTTAAGGGTATTTGGACAGTTTATTCTCTGTTATATCTCACGCAAACAATACATACAGTTTCTTCCATCGCATGTGAACCTTTGTCCCTTGTCTGAAACAAAATCTTTTAACAACCCACAGGGCACGTGCTTCTAACCGCATTGTAAATATTGGCAGATGAACGACGTTGTCAGCCTCCATAAAAACGAAATATTACTTTCAAAAAAATTAACACTTCGCAAAAACTTTACTCTTTGTGAATAGTACAGGACTCATCGTTCAAGGATTCATTAGGAAACATATAGCTGATCTGAATGAGGATCAGTCGGTAGAATGCTTGACTTATAATCGAAAGGGCCCAGGTTCGATTTCTCGTGCCGGCCATCCTTACTGATGTTTACCGTTTTCCTTTGGTAACATGTCGATAAATGCGTCCTAGTTATTATATTATTACTAGTTATATTATTATTATTAGAGGTATTTTACATCTGTATAAAGACATGGCACAAAAAGAAAATAGAGTCTGCTCCCCCCCAAAAAAAGAAGTTCTAACCAATGATTAAGATAATTTGACGAGTGATATGTTTATCACGCTGAAAAAAATGTACAAAAATATACAAATGCATAAAATTTATGAACTTATCCTAAAGATTTATTCTGTATCCGCGCTTAGACCATCCGAGTCATCGCTGTTCTCCTCCGTTGAGTCAGACACTTCAATAAAAGACGCGTACAACTGTTGTTGAAAACGGATTCTAGCCCCTATTTCACTTCAATCTTTTCTACATGTTTTATATATTTCTTCCATTTTTCGGGACTTATACCAGACAACCTTGGTCTAAAAAGATTGACATTCTGATTTTCTTTTCCTCACACTTACACAAACAAATTCAAGTTAAATTTCTAGAGGGTGTAAACCCTGCAAAAAGCAGGAGGGTAATAAATTTTTACAACAGGACCCTGTAATTTCCTTGGCGCGGTAGGGGGTTTCTGGGGGAAGTGTTTTGGGGAAAAGGTTCTCATGAAATAAAAAATACTGTACAAGTGCAGTACTGTATTTTCTGAGGAAACACTCGTACTTATTCTTTTTTAACCACATTCCCAATAACCGGGCATTTTCACAAACTCGGTCCATATTAGGCCGAGTTTTCTGGACTCTACCGTATTAAATATCTTATTTGTTAAAGAAGGTGAGTAAGAATGTGGAAATACTTTACATGATTATAAAGGTTTTGAGATGACCTCAAACGAGGCATGCTCTCCCACGTCAAAGTTTCTTCACTGGCTACAGAGGTTGCTCTGTTAAAATTATTGATTTTTTTTTCTTTGGGTTGAGCTACGACGAATAAAGAAATCTGATATAGCTTATGTGGACACTTATAACGATTCTTGCATTGTAGTTCTGTTCCAGATTACCACCCTCTATAGCTCTGTTACATGGAAACTAACAAACATGTTGAAACTTCGAACCATAGTCTTTGTTTTAATTAATATGCACATACTACCAAAAGCAGTAATAGCTGGAAACTATTGGATTGCTGCATAAATTCATGAATAAGTTGTGAAAGTGTTGCAATACTACTCCACATCCACTTTTACTATATCTATAGAACTGAGTGGAGCGAGTAGTACGTTAAAGAACACAGTGAATAGTTTGTTTATGTTTGTTTCAAGGTTATTTTCGACACTGTTTTAATATAGAAAACACTTACGAATCAACTTGAAGCCAGGAGAAGTACTTACAGAAGTATTCGGTTCTGGTGACATCACTTAGAAGCTCTTGCGCCATAGTACAATTAAGATTTTGTATGAAACGTAAGATCTTTGAAATGTATGAAACCTGTACAGGGCACGATACCAGCGACTCCGATTATTGTGATTCGAATTAAAAGTAGCAAATCAGAAGGAATAAAGTGCTTCATATTGTATTAATTGAATGGGAAACATTTGAATCTATATACATTTGTTAAAGAATTAAGAAACTTGCAAATCATATGAAGCTGAAGTAAATGTCTTCCGTAATGAGAATCACACGTGCATGTGCTAGCCTACTTGCAACCTACGATATCTTCTAAGCAACGTTACACACCAATCTGCCAATATGTTTTAAACAACGGAATGAGCTATTTGTCATATTATATTATATTATATTATATTATATTATATTATATTATATTATATTATATTATATTATACTATATTATATTATATTATACTATATTATATTATATTGACTTGAATTAAATAACATCTCTTACGGTTGATATTTTACATTACCTTCATCTTGAAGAAGTGTAATAAGTGCAGAATCTTCCTTGATAGAATGTCCATACTTTCCAGTATAATATTTGCTGTAGACATTTATACGTATTTCAACTGTGCGTTTCTCGCCATAAACATTCTAAAAAAAGCGATTTAACTTATGAATGCAGAGGTAATGAACACAACAAGCAAAAATTTGACAAGGAACCCCTTGAGTGCGAGGTCGCAAGTTCACTCTATAGGTAGGCTCATTTGAAAGTATAATGTGAACAATGAAGACAGGAGAAATATTAGCTGCTAATGACTCACCGTGTGCAGCAGGAGGGCGGCAGAACATGAATGCCCAGGAGGTGAAGAGATCAACATTTTATTGGATGTATGAATTACACTTCACAAAATGGACATCGTCGACATTCAAGAAATGTTCAAAACAAACCATTATATTGCACCATGAACACCGAATGAAATATGACGCACCACAGCGATCACAAAAGTTTGCACCACCAAGATCGACGGCGAACTCCTTGGGAGTAATAAACTGTGCAGGACGGTCAGCTATGTAACCACCCTTAAATAATTCATAGAGAATCTGCAATTGGTATAACGTGGTGACAAGAACTGATGGAATGTGATGGCATGCAACATAATGAGAAACAGTCTGTCGTGGATTTTATCGTGAAACTGGCTATCCTTGAAGGCGTAGCTGCTGCTGATGCGATAATATGTTTTATATGCACGAAAAGAACAAACATCCAGAGGTTGAATTTGTGCAATGGTTACAGGTGGTATGAATTGCTATATCACACACTTGTCAGGAGAGATAGTCCACGCTACAGGAGAATGATTTTTTTACGGAGACCAGGAATCAAGTAACAGCAAGTTATTTGCACCGGCATCGGCCGAAATGTTAACTTCTGCAACTGTTGTTGTAGATATAATGCAATGTTTGTTTTGTTTAACGCTGCGATTGCTCTGCTTTATATCAACACCACTAGCAATGTTGCACTGTTGTGTTTTACTCGTCGACTAAGCAGTTCAACTACGTTCCGGAGCCTTAAGCTGTGCTGACCTTGGGATACCTATAGTGCCACCTCCTCTTGCCATTAGCAGCCACTATGTGGGGTTTCGAATGGCGTAAATACCAATGGCCGAATGCAACCTCGCACTCAAGGGGTTCCTTGTGAGTAGAACTCTTTAATTCATACATAACCTAGTGCAAAGAACTTTTACTTAATCATTTTCACATCTACAATCAAATAGTGCATAAGAAACTGGTTGTTCACACAAAACGCAAGAGAAAGAGCTAATTGTCTATCATGTTGCAGAGAAATGTTTGAGCTTAGTTTCGGGATCATTATCTTTCATGATTCAAATCAGGTGTCATGTGGAGTCAAATGAGGAGATAATATGAAATCACCTTTCTGTGGTACTTCTGAGTCGATTCATGATCAGAAGAGAATATCTTGTTCTTGTACCGTATGTGTGTACTACGCGTATCGACAAACTAGTGAAACATTGTTTAAAAAGAGTCTGTTTGTTCCAGGGCTAAATTTTAGATTACTGACTCGGAAGATTTAACGCCCGTCCCTTAATAGCATACATGTGTCATTGTAATGATTCTACTGCTATTTTGAAATTTTTAATAATAAAAATTTGCTTTGAAAAAATGTAAAAAATGAAGAAATAAACAACTAATAAAGTGAAATTAATAAAAATAAAATCATAGTTCTCGAAATTTTTGTGCTATACTATTTTACTCATCCGAAATGGTTGGCCCCCCAAATTTTGGCGCCCTGTTCGGGGGAACAGTTCGAACACTACTTGTACTTCAATGCTGTTATTTGCCACTCCAGCCATTTCGTGGCTACGTAAAACAATGGTAGTACCTTAGTATTATTTTTGCATTGTTTCATGCAACCATAAACTGGTTAGCTTGCAATATCACAGTATTTATATAGTAATGATCGACTTCACCCAATCCTGATCGACTTCACCCATGATGACGATGTCATTTTAGTAGATCCTTTAAAAATATTCCACAACGTACTTTTGTTTTCAAGAAGGTTTAATAATGTTATTTTGAAGAAATACAGTATTGTAACAGGCAAAAGCTTAGTGTTAGCTACATGTAAAAAGGCCACGAGGAAAAAAAAATGACTGGACTTCTTCTTAATGATAATCGTAATGAATCAACGCTAAATCATGATGTTTGGAGAAAAAAATCGAAGATATGATACAAATAACTAAGTTGGAATACCTATGTCGAACGTCTGTTAGAATAGATGTAGACAGTTACCCTAATTAGGATGAGCATACTCTCTGGTTTGACAGGGATGGTTCCGATTTGAAAGTTCTGTACCGATGTCTAAGTCGGTTTGTTAATTGTCGAGGTAGGAAAGAGGAAATCAATAAACAAACAAACTAATTAAGATAATATTTCATATTAGAGTAAGGAATATAAATACAATTTATGTTATACATGGTCAAACTAAGGTTAATTACCCTAACTTGATCTTACCTTAACCTATACTGTCTTAACGAATCTGAAGAAAAATATATTGATAGCCTGACATGAAACCAAAGAGGTGATCAAAAGTGCCATGGTTATCTAACCTGAAAAGGACCGCAAAATAGGGAATCGAAATTAAGACTGAAGTAACTTAACGTTTTGGTAATATCAATGTGTAGTCAGTTTATTTTTGATAATCGTTGAATGAGAATGTCATGTTTGGAAATTAAGACTTTTTGAAATGTTCCACAACGAGAGTTTTCCTGATATTACAGTCTATGAATAGTTTTTCGAAAGGTCAACGTGGACGGCTAAAGGTTGCTAGATCTCCTGACTCAATGCCTTTTGTAGCGAGGTATTAGTTGTGTTTCGTATATTTTTTAATATGTGATAATTGCTTTTGTTTGTAATGTATCTGATTCTGCAATTGTTCCAGGTCAGAAAGAAAAAACGTGTGGCTGGAACAGGATTCGAACCGGGGCAACTTATTTCTGTTTCCTTCTACCATTGATCCACCACTTCAACTTTCTGCCATTGACGAAACCTTAATTTACATTATATAGTAACTTGTAAATTTAATACTTAAGTTACTTTATTTTTATACACATGTTACATGACACAAAATGTCTTTTGACATACTTTCGCTTAATAATTATTAACAAATTAATAAATTATCTGCTAGATATTGCGCTATGCAGTAGTTACAGCCTTTCCACACTATAGACATACACACGCAGAAGAATGATAAGTAGTACAGAACTGTGAAAAAAAAGATAATAATTACAATAGGGCTTATTAACATTAAAACAATAACGAATTGGCATTATTTAAATATTTTCGTTTATTTATATTAGTTGTATAACGTAATGTTCATGTTATGAACCCATGCGCGAATCTGGTTCCGCACAGATCTTTGATATCTTAAACTAGTTGCAAACATGGATTTCTCTTGATGAATCAAATTTGACGTATCACGTTTACGGCAAGTTTGATTTAAAATTCACACGCATCATGTTTGCAACTCCAAGTTAGGAGCATGTGTACATACTTTTAACTAACAAAAGCAAGTTTCGCATATCAAGCTTGAATCAACTTTTAAGCAAACTTACTGCACACATCCCGTGCCGGATCTGAGGGGGCAAAGGGGTAAAGCGCCCCGGGCGGCACGTTTAGGGGGCGACAAACAGCGAAAAATAAAAAATAAAAGCTCCTTAAAAAGGATGTACAATCGCCTATTAAATTGAAATTAACCTAAACGTGTTCAAAATTTCAATACCGGCGCGCTAAGACATATTGTGTTATTCAATACGACCTACCTTTATCTCTAAAATTCAAAACCGCGATTCAAGACAGATAGGCAGGTCTACTGCTTTACTGAAGTTGGTAATAGTGATGACACGAAAGGCTCTAGAGAAGATAATAATGTATACTACGTGATGCCAGACAATATTCTGGCCGTCGCGTCGGTCGGTTCTGTTGTTTGGCTAAAAAGTATGGAAAGAGCGTCAAAGGGGCGATGGAAAAGGCGGCAAAATTTAAATTTGTCCCATAGGAAAATTTCTATATCCGGCACTGACGTTTGGTAACGCAACGCATCGCCTGTCGTCTCGAGTTCGCACTTGATTCACCTATCCCCGCCCGCCAAGTGGCCCGTGGTTCTCAGGTGACTTTAGGCCACACGCTAAGTTCTAATTTTAAAATAATTTAATTCACATATTTGAATGTGTCCGACGTATTGAAGAACCAAGTTTCAGGTAGTATATGTAAAATTCGTGAAAATAAATACAAAATAGTTTCAGTAATAAACCGTGAGGCGCTAAGTCATTGGTCGACTGGCGGGCGCGGACAAGTGAATCAAGCGTGAGCTCGGCCGAAAAGCGCTGCGCTGCGTTGCACTGTATTAACGAAAATACTTGAAGGGGAAATCCTACCTCATTAATATTAGTGGAAGTCCAGCTTATTAATTTGTGTGTGTGTTGGGGGGGGGGGGGATAAACCTACTATTCTCCAAAATCTGTACTCGTAATAAAATACGTACCTCATATTTGACACCAATGGTGAAATTCTTGCCAACTGACACATTTTTTGGTGGTAAGTTTACAAACTCAAATTTCACTTGATCCAATGCTTTATTAATGGGCGGACCTTGTAAAGAACGTTTTGGACGTTTCAAATTCATCAATGCTGACACGGAAGCCGGTCGTCCTTCTTTACACATGAAAGGAAATAGAATAAACAGTAAAAATCAATCAGACTCCTTTAATTACATTAAGGTCCAATACATTTTCAAAGATGTCTTTCACCATCACCCAGCGCTTTCAACTTCAATTTTTACTCTTCCTAACTTCTGTTCTTATTAAGCTAGCACGTAATGTTTTCAGGAGTATCAATTTTGTGCCCCCAACTGTACATAAAACACTACAAAATTTTTGAATATAAAAATGATTGAGTAATGAAAAGTAGGAAATGAGTTCTCAATACAACTTTTTTTTTCTTCATTCTCAAACATCAAAGTCACAAATTTAACTTACATCGCAAATCTAGCGCTATTTCAATATAGTGGATGGAAAGCAGCAACACTATTTTATAAATATGTGTAAAAGAGATGTATAAGTCAATCTAATTTCTTGAGTTCAAGGTTAAAAAATTGATAAATGTATTATGAAAATTGAAGCGAAACCATAAAATTCCATAGTATTCTATATAGAAAATACTATAGAACAAAATGCTTGAAACTACACTTAAGTAACGTTGAAATAACTATATGTTTATTACAGAGTTTCATCATGCATCCCAAAAATAATTTTCCATTCAAACAATCTATCTAGCTAATAGTCATCAATATTAAACTCTGATTATAGTTTTCCAAGTATCTGGTGTCTGAGCAAAGGAGATCATGAACAATATAACGTAGTCATAGTCTTTTCAATGTCATAGTGTGGTTTCAAACAACTGTACCATCGTAAGGTAATTGGATAGCTCGAAACTGAAACAAGAGCTGAACGGGTTGTTTTCTATCGGATCTGCAAGTCCATGGATCTATGCTTGGGACCCGGCCTGACTCGGTGACCCGGAGGGTAAAGCAGTTTTTAATTCTTTCCATATGCGTTTGAAAAGTGTTTCTTTCAGAGATTCTAGAAATGTTAATCGGGTTAAATCCATGTTATTCCGGTTGTTTTGCATCAGGTCACAGATAGCTGAATCAGCAAAAGTGACCCAGTTTTAACTGTGAACTCAAAAGAGATTTTACAGAGGAATTTAACTTCCTAAATTGATCTTTGTAATTAGGTAGTGTTCGGAGGAGCAGGTTGAAAAAAGAACAGGTTCCACAGCTTGTTAACCAATATCATGGGCCAAAATTTCTTATTTGAGAGGAAGGCTGCAAAGTACGTACAGTTCATTTCAGAACTTGCAAAATTTGAATCTCTGAGTTTTGTGTGAACTGAGTACGCAACATAGTTAGCCAATATCCA
>JAGDQP010039728.1:0-11328 GCA_022664845.1 Lepisma saccharinum | reverse complement strand
AGTAACAATGGAATATTGTATTATCACCCAACTTACGTCGCTGTGCAGAATTCCATCATTGTATGACGTCGGGAAATGAGTTAAATTAACGTTACAAGATTTGAGGACACGACGAATGTGAACTAAAAAAAAATAGTGTAAAATAGCTTTTTTCAAAAGAAGCAATGACAGAGGGGAAAGGAGAAACAATCTTCAACGGAAAAGATTCATTCAGAGACATATTGATATCTTCGCAGAAATACTGCTTCGATTTCTGAAAGTAAAAAAAAAAAAAAAAAAAAAAAAACTCGACTCTGTAGCAACCGTTGTTAATGTAGAACATATGGTTAAATATGATTTGATCAAATATTTTCTTCCTTTCCTCTCTATGTTCCACTACCTAGTTACCTCTACTACTCACAATGTGGCAGCATGGGATTATGTTTTGTGCGCTCGTGGTCCATTTTCTACACCACGAGAGCACAGTTGTTTACACGCTTCTGGCATACTGCCGTCCATTGCAAGGTATCATCCAAACGGTAAAAAAAATCTTGTGGCTAAAAATTAAAAAAAAAAAAGCTTGAAACATGTTTGCCTAGCCGCAATGTATTGATTTAACCTGTAATTACTTGCACATATTTTCTGAGGTTTTTTAAAAATGAAATATTGTGGTTTTTATCATCCATTACACCTGTTGTTAACATGACCCCGAGTTATTAGAACAAAATGCTGAAATAGATACGAGATATATATTTCTTTCTCCAAACTGGAATGTCTTTAAAGGAAAAAAGAAGAGAATGCAGCACAATCTATGTTCCTAGGAACTACCCGCTTAGCATAATTTAGAGATATATGAAATTACATAACCTAAGCGGCTAACACGATACAAATCATGCGTGCATTGATTTCAACCACATTTTATATAAGTGTTCCTTGGTCCAGGAGCAGAAGCTAGAGATGTTTTAAGTCACCGGAAGCGACTGTGTCGCGATCTAATTCATAAAAACAGTAACTTCATTGTAACAATGAAATAAATACCATACATTGTTTCCATTTTTAAGCCAGAAATATATAAACAGTTTAGATTTTTAAATTCAAATTTCGAAAGCTGTGACCAAAAATACTTAGTATTAATGTTTAAAAGTTGTAGTATTAGCAGTTGTTGTACTACTAGTAGTAACAACAGTAGTAGTTGTAATATTAGTACTTGTAGTAGTAGTAGCACTACGATTATTAGTGTTGCCAAAGTATTTTACTCACTCCACATCAACGGGCGAGTACGTTGGCTAGTTGTACATAAATTCAATTTTATTATTTTGTAAGATGGTACAGAAGTAAAAAAAATATATATATATTAGTGATATGTGAAACGTACGTCATGAAATTTCCTTATGCCACATTCGCAAACCATACAATATATTTAATTACCTAGCCCTGTTTTCGAAGACAAGGAGAGGAAAATGAGGTAGGTGAGAGAGAGAGAGAGAGAGAGGAAGAGAGACTTGAAAGAAAACTTTTATCTTCTACAGTCAATTCCCATAATTCATCGAGGCATAGTAACAGGTGTAGTCACATATAGATCTTTTCGCACAAAATAATGATAAAATATCTCAGAATGATATCTTCCAGCATCTTCCAGCTGGGAGATATCATTCAGCTGATAAAACATCTTCCAGCTTCTGTTCAAATCATGCTACGTGATGTAAAAAGTACGTTAGCATAGATTGTGACTGGATAGAAGACCACATCATATTTGCCACATACAAACTCCCAACAGGCACACTTGGAAAGGAGCTTACTGGGGCCGCGTGAATTAGAGGCTTCCAAAGAATGAGGTTTGAAACTGAACGACTAAAATTATTAGGAAAATTTTGTATATACAGGTTACAGTTTGTATATACAATTTTGTATTATGCTCTTACGGTTTTAATTCTAAATCTCATTATTTGAGGCTTTGAGGCTTAACTTCGCGAGGCTTCAGCTAAGGTCTCAGTCAATTGAATTTTATGTAAGGTCTTTTGACATCTTTGGCTCAGGCCGGAAGACATCAGTCAAGTTGTCACCTCTTGATTACCATGCAATCACGTTCACAATTAGCTACCATGCCCAAAGCTTACGTTTTTACAACGGAAACAACAAAGATAATTCTCCTAGAAATAATAAATAATACCCGACGGTATAGTTTGGAGGTAACATGTTCAACAAATGTTCAAAACTGGTGACATACATATTACCATATTCTAATAAAACGTGATAGTTTGTTGAGCAGAATCACATTAAAGCTCGAAAGCTCAGGAAAAAAAAAACACGTTATACTGTAAATCAATCGATAACACCAACGTTTTACAGCCAAACTACAACTCCAATTTGACTCCTTTGATTACGGCGTTTCTCAAGACACGGAATTTGTAAATGCGTCTGTAAAGTGTCAACACGAGAGGATTAGAGAAGCCAACTTATCGCTGGGAAGCGTACGTGTGAGTCTGTATAATGCTTAGTCATTAGTTGTTCATAGCTAATGGAAGAGCAAGCCCTGTCCTCTGACATATTTACGCTTCTGGGCTGTTTTAGAAGATACCTGTTTATCAAAGGGCCGGATGCGAAACAATTGAGCGTACAGTAGAGTTTGAGTATGTACGTAGAGTAACAGAGAGAGAGAGAGAGAGAGAGAGAGAGAGAGACGTTGCTCGTTAATCCACAGTTGCATCTGAAGCTACTCCTGCAGTCCAACAGGATCATCAATTGAGAGCTCTAGCTAGCTGGCTCAGACTAATTTGAATTGTTAATTTGAATTGGAAATCTAGGCGGAGTGCAGAGAGATTTCCATCCACTTGACACACACACACAAGCACACACACATACATACTGACTGATCACAATCAGTCAGAAGAGGGAGAGAGGTCGGGTGCTGGATGACTTCTTGCGGAAGTTACTGTTTTGGAGTCAGTACAAAAACCTTTCCACAAAGCTTAGGCGTGATAATGCAAATTAGTTTTTAGTAAGCTGCTACAGAGTTTCAATTGAAGCTGTCCATCTTTTCCCGTTGGTAATTATACAATGCGGAAACGAAACATTTCTTTTTTTTTTACTCCACTCGCGTAGAACTGCGTTTGAATAATGTGGGGTGAGTCTTCGGATGAATGATTCAAATCTGAAACAGTTTATGTCACGAATAAATTTTACAATAGTTACATTTTAGCTGTCACTTTGTAACCACGAGCCATCAAAACGTTGAAGTTTATTGTTACAGAACTGGCACAGGTTTTGTCTACATGGATTATTAACATTTTCCTGCTATTTGTCAATGAATGAAAGATTATTCAGTGGTGTTCATTCAACCTTCATATCAAACTAACAGGAGAAGCTACCATGGCCTACCAATAGAAGATCTGATCAGCGAGCATCAATATATTTCAATTTTCTTCCTTTATCTACCGATATACTGAGCAATGTTTTTGTTGTTGTTGTTGTTGCTGTTGGTGGTGGTGGTTGTTTACTCTCATAGCTCGATACAGAACAACTTGCGTCCAGTGAGAATGATATAACTCTTGCCTGGTGTGTATTTGTCGCTGGCCGTGGTGCCGTACAGTAGTTTTCACTCGACTAAACACTAAACGACACTTCAACAACTGAATACAAATTAGGCTACATGCAAAATTATCACAGTAAATAATATGCACGACCTAACATTTACTATGTTAGTGGAAACGCTTTTGCAATTTTTTTTATTATCATTACATTATTAACTGACGAAATTTCTTATATTTAGGGTTACCATACGTCAGCATTTTTTAGTACATATCCGCTTTTTTATAATGAAAATAGCTATTCGCATACACATTTTTCGGAATCCTCTAATTTATCCACTTTTTTTGGTATCCAAGCATAATTACGTTCTTTAATAAGGCATTGTTTTAAAAAAAATCAGGTCTAGTGGGAAATATACAGAAGCCGCACAGCGATACTAATGATACGGTTGGTTCTTCAGTGCGTTTGCAAGGGCAGCAGTGTCAACATTTTTAGGTTTAAGAATACGGTAACCCTACTATGTACAGTAAGCGCCAAAAGTTTGTACCCAGTTGTACAATTTCTTTTCCAAATGCCTATGAAACGGAATGACCGATTTCAGTACAGCTTTTAGAAACTTACACACAATTACATTCTCTTTATGTAAAAGGAAACTACTCAAATCCATTTCAAATTTATTCGTAGGAAAAAAAATAGGACTGGATACAAACTTTGGGCGATGACTGCACATGAACTTATTACTGTAACCATTCTTCACGCTCTAGATAGGAAGCGTTAAGAAATGAGCGAATTTGATTCAATATTGTTATCACTGAGTATTTTAATTTATTACACTTAACTTCCTTTTAAGCTTTAATGCAAGTTTTACGATAGTCAGGCGAATCGGCACAGAATTAATTTTATTTAGCAAAATTTACAAACTCACTTTGAAATCCTAAATTACAAATTATCTTGAAGACAGCTTTTAAAATGTATTTTGATTGAAATGTGAGATTTATTACCTCAGAATGTGATATTTATGAGCAGTTGATTACGCGGCGTTGCTCGGGTATTTATTTATCTCAGGAAAAGATCTTCTAGAAGGTTCTGCAGAGCTCTGCTAAAGGTTTATACGTATTCTATTCGACTAAACTTGGGATTAAATGTCATCGGGACTGTCACCAATCAGCTTAGCGACTCCGAAAACTATGGATTCAACACTTACGTTGGTCGTTTTCGATTATTTTTACATATCACCCCTTCCCACTCCCGTCGCTAGGGGTGCTAGGGATGTCTTACCCTCAGAATATGTTTCCCAATTGTAAGTGATATGTGTACCAAGTCTGGCTGAAATTGCTCGAGGCTTTCTAGAGTTATGCTACTGTCACTACCATGATTCTACTGGTAATTAGTACGTCCAGTTGCAGTAATGTGTTGCTCGATTACGTTTTGAACATCCATTAGAAGTACTTTGTATCGATGAGGTAATAATAATAATAATAATAATAATAATAATAATAATGAGTGGTTTCTAAAGATTAGTCGATATGCCGTTTCCTCCGTCAAAACTGACCAAAAATTGAACATTTAATGAAAGGTTTGTATTTTGTCCATTGTTATTATACTTGTTTCTATATTATGTGATTTATCTATTAACCTCTGAAATCCATTTAGATTAACCTTCAATGATAGCAATATTCGTAATACACGTTAGACACAATCTCATTAGCGTAAACATAACGCATATATATGTTTCTAGCGTGATACAGTACCTAGCGGAGGCACCCGTTAATCCTTTGAAGTTGTAAGGAGTATTACTTACTTGGTATTTACACACAGAAATACTTACAAAGCATTGTTTTATATGGTTTGTTCGTAAAGTACAGCTGATTAAATACTAGCAAGTGAAAAGTATTTTTATTACTTGTTAGTTATATTTGATATATTTTAGCTTTAATTGTTCATTGTTCTTGAACCTATCAATATACAAGAGTCGAAACTATATAAGGATGCCAATATTTAGAGATCAGATGGTTTAGTGCAGGTAACGAACATAACCTAACCTAATGTAAATTACATATGAAGTAATCACAAACTGACAGAAGTGGTTCTGGTTATCTGAATACATCCACGCTTTGAGAAATAAATAGGTTACCTTCAGCAAGGTATTTGCAATAAATGCCGTATTATTACCGTAATACCGTTCTTTTACATACACTAGTAAGTTTATTGAAACGATGTTGCATTTATCACAATCCGTTCGCTACATTTTTGAACACGAAATTTGTGTAACTTTGCCAAGTGGTTTGATTTGAAATGAGTTTTTTTTTTGTATTTTCTAGGTGACTATATACGAGTAGTAATTATATCATGTACTCGAGTACAGTAACAGTTATGTAGCAATCAGTTTGTGAGAGTTTGGAAAAGGTGGCATTACTGTCCCTATAACGTATTTTCCGCAGAAATAAAGAAATAAAATCAGGTAATGTTTTGTTTAAGGCAGCTATTTACATGCAAACCTTTATTCTTAACATACATGTCGGTAAAACATTCAAAACGATTTGATTTTCGTTTGTCAACTAATATTTGTTGTGTTTTAGAATGAACATTCTAAAAGATACAACAAACATGCTTGTTGGTCATTGTTACTCCCCTGGAAAGTTGTAAGACAATTTTACTTGCAAGACTAGTTAAGTAAAATACTTTATACGTACAAACGATTCTAGATTTTTCACGTCAAATGGCTTTACTACCTCCAGTAAGTCTAATACGGATGGTCACAAGCCACTAGGGACACTTTTTTTTTCCTCTCTCGCCTTTATATAAAACAACAAAGAAAATACAAATGACGTTATGGTTGCTTTGCTTCGCCTTCTTCCACATATTCAGCTTGGTCTTATTTAGCACCTATTCTCTCTCTGCAGCTATAAAAGCGACTCTGACATTCAAGATCTGTGAAGCTTGAAAAGATCTCTCTTTGAGAAGTAAAAGAAACTTTTTATTACAGAAGATGAGATTCGCAAAGGCCCGGAAATAGCAACTGAAGACGAGGAAATCACAGTTTCAAGAGGTGGAAGAAATCACATCAAGAAAGTAAGTAAAGTGTAAGACTTACAAAGAAAGTAAAAGTGATGAAGAAAATGAAAAGCAAGTAGTTTCATATTAGAAATAATGTTGCCATTTTGCAGATGAGTGCTCTTTTCGATCTCAGACAGAATTTAATACAGTTTTAATATTGTGTTATAAAATTTCAAAGGATTTGTTTAGTCAAGATTGTAAGAATTGGTTTCATGGTTCTAGAATAAGTTTCGAAATACATGATTTTCGCATTTTATATAATTTCTAGGTTTTGACGGGCATCTAAGATTAAAGCCAGTCGTAGGTTTGATGATGGACGTCCATCGGTGAGCATTATACCGAAAATCGAATGGAAAAGTTAAGAGGTAACTGATTTAGTTTATATGCCAAACATACATTTGCCTCGTGAAACAGAATAATTTTGGGTGTTAATCAGGATAACCGATAGCAAGACTTGTAACTGTTGGGCTCTGCACTGAAGTCCGCCGGCATAACCAATGAGCACATTCCGTAAACAACCCTTCTTAAAATAGTTTAAATCAATCGTGGAATCCATGTTTTGAAAACTTTTTGAATTACTTAGCCACATGTTGCATTGTTTTCAAGGATCGCTAAATAGTCTTCCGAAAGCTATTAAGAAATAATAATTTTATTTCCTGCTTGCAACTGGTATTAGAATTGCTTTCCTTACATAAAGGTGTTGCCGGCCGGATGGCCGAGCGGTCTGCGGCGGTAGGCCATCGGCTCGAAGGTCCCAGGTTCGAGTCCCAGCAGAGGCATGGGTGTGGATTTTAACAGCTAAAGGCGAATCGTGACGGGCCGAAGTCCAAAGTTACTAGACTAGCCCATATAAAAATAAAGTTTACAAAAGTTTTACATAAAGGCGTTTGTAAACTTTGCCTTAACTGACTAGTTCTTAAAGTTAGAAACAATTTATGAGGTATTTATCCAAGATTTGGAAATAAATGAACTGATATTCGTAAATTTAGTGGTCATTTATACTATGAAGTAAAAACTTGAGAAAAATCTACTCACCATTGACCCTCAGTATCATTCTATGGAAGTCAATAAAGCTCGCCGAACTGTAATAAATAAACAAATAAAATAAATAGAAATGAAGTCTTGGTTCTAATATTTCCAATGTAAGAAGCCATTACTACTACAATAATTAACGTAAATGATAATTTCGTGCCAAACTACGAGAAACTGGTCAATAATTACCCGGTTTTTGGTTCTCAACTTCTAACTTCCTACAGAAATGGCTCAAAATTAATAAACATACGTATGTTCTATAAAGAATACCTGTTAAAAGCACACAGAATTGGTCGCTTTTCTGACGAGAAACCGAACATTTCTCTCCCAACAGCTAATAGGATGTTACACAACGTGTTTTACTCATATTTGCAGTATTGGTATTCTGTCACGTACTGGCTTTCGTGATGTATCGTAGTTTTCAATATTTTTATTCATCGTCGTAAATTCGTGATACTGCTACGAGATGAACGTTGCACTTCTTTATCGTAGTTGTTCTAGATCGCAAGTAAGTACATTTATTGAAACAAATCTAATTTTCAACTGTTTAACATTACTTCCGGTTTGCTAACTATATATCAAGCATGAATTCGTATCCGAAACTCTGTCTTGAGAATACTGAAAACAACAACCCCTTCTTACTTTAAAAAAAAAAAAAAAAAAATAAGCGAAGAAGGGTCGAAAGGATCACCTAGTTTGCTGAGTCAGGACCGGGTCTTAATCCCTAGCTGCTGGACTGTCGAAGTCCCCTCTTCTCAGTTCTCACACTCTTTCTCTCATCGCATTGCAACTCCCTGGAGGACAGACAGGTCTCGCTATAAACCATCGCCTCTTTTCCCCTTCCCGATAACAAAGAACAGAACGCTTCATCTTATCTGAAAATGCTTTGCATACGAAGCATGTCGGAAGAACAATCATCCCCACGGATATCTTAGAAAACGCCTTTGTACGCAGAATGGGATCTTGGTGCAATTAACCCTTGGTACTTTTGGGGATGGAAACAGCAAAGAGAAAGTTCCGCTCTACTCCACTGGTACAATTTTATGAATTCCTTGCCACGCTGCTTATTTGCAATCCTCCTGCATACAATAGGATTCAACTCTGCTATGTACGTTTCTTGGGTCTTGTATAGATATGCAAGTCACAGACAACACAAAGCAAGTGCTAAGATTTATTAAACCACTTCCTAGCACTCTGTTATGACTTATCTATGGCTGCTACACCAGTCACTGTCTTAAGTAGTGATACAAGTAATAAAACAGCCATCCAATTTCGAACAGTAGTTAATGGAATGCATAATAGCTAAATTCCTGGTTTATTCTGACTGTGTCAAGAGTTACTGAAATAATAAGATATATAATTTTGGACAACGAAGCATCTATATCAGAGTAGTAGCTGAGTATGGGAAGCTTATCTGTTATTATCACGACGGAAAACTGAATAGTAGCTTCTGACTTGTAACAAAAGTTCCTTAGTGTATAATGATAACAGAAAATGTGATATTTGCATATCATTAAAGGTAAAGAGTAAGGTTGAGACATTATTTAACAGAATATTAAAACAGCTACAACGAAGCTGTCAAGATTTTGAAATTAGAATACTTTTAGGGAAAACGAAAGGCATAATAGCAGAAAATTTAAGTATGATAAATACCAAAATGAAAAGAGAAAAAGTAGAATAGTTATCTGCTTCAAATAACAGAAAGTATGATGAATGAAGAGATGGAGTATGAAAAAGAGATGAAGGCAAGAATAGCAATTACGAAAAAGGCATTCACGAAGAAGAAGAATCTTGGCTACGAAGAAAGAATTGAAGGAAAGAGGAATTAAATATTTTGTATGGAATATAATGTTATATGAAACTGAAACGTGAACTCAACGAAACAGTGATAGAAACTAATATAGATACGAAGAAAAATTATTAACGTTAGCTGCGCACAGAAGATGAGTAATGGCAAATGGTTAAAGAGAAGTCGAGAAGTGAACAATACTGGAGAAAATAAATAGGTCAAAAAGGAACTGGCTAGGATATTGGCTGAGCATAAATTATATACAAAACTGGTGCAATTGAGAGTATGAGTAAGTGGAAGCAAAGGGTCAAATTGGAAAAATCCCTATGTCCATTTTCAGGATTATTCAGATGTGTGTATAATTGTACGTCTAGCTCTTCTTTTACTATGTAAATGTTAATAAAATAATACATATCTATCAAATAGGCCTTTAGGACTTAGCAATATATTATGATGCTAACCTGCGCGTAGTAAAAGCAGAGTTAGACGTGCAATTATACACACACCTGAATGTTTCTGAAAATGGACATAGGGATTTTTCCAATTGCACCCTGAATGCAACTTCCTGACAATATGTTAAGGGGATTAACGTGCGGTCTGTGGTGGTAGGCCAACGGTCGAAGGTCCCGGGTTCGAGTCCCGGCAGGGGCATGGGTATGGATTTTAATAGCTAAGGGGCGAATCTTGACGGGCCGAATTTACTAGACTGGTCCATATAACATTAAAGTGTGCCAAAGTTTAAGTTAAGGAGATTAAATCGTACACTATGAAGAAAAGAAAAATACGGAATGGAACCGGGTTCACTTTTTGGCAGAACACTGGTGACTAGCCAGCGCATGCGCTGTGAAACCTACGTGAGGATTTGAGTAAAGCAAAAACTTTACAGGTTTAAATTAAACTGTAAGCTTTGTTAATGGTTACGAGACTTCGTACTAACAACATATTTAAAATATAGTATAGTTCACCTAAATTTAAAAGCAGAATGCCAGATTATTAGAAATCACTGTCTATATCTCTTTATGTGGAGCCCTTCTTCGAGTACAACCGTTACGAAAAAAAAAAAGAGAGGAACCTATTAAAACCGAGATTAAGGTGCATAAAAACGGAGGAAGAAGAAAAAGTAACCTTGAAAAACCGCCAGAATACTGATTAACACTTAAAAGAAGTTTTCCTGGAACTGGAGCTAGGGAGTTACTCTTTTACCTTTGGGAACATGGTTTATGGGCTTCCACAAACCACCGTGTCACGTCCCATGGTTCTTGATCGATGGAAGAGAACCTTTGAAGGTCAACGCAACAACTTAGTTGGCACAACCAAAGATCAACGAAACGTATTCGTGCAAGAGTTCATTCGCATTTTGCCTCCTCTCATTTGATTTGTTTATCCTCACTTAATGTTTGTAATTAGATCCAACTGAAACTTAGAGTGGCCTCCCAATACAGATTTCCTGTTCAACACCCACTAATACAAATAATGTTAATAGATGCTTTTGAAATTAGTTTCAAATTTATAACTTTCCTTCTGCCAACAGACTGATGAAGGTTTATAAAAGGTTCGCATTGACTCGTCTTAGATTAAAGTATTAGCAATTCCTACAAATAAAATAGTGTAATAGTATTTTATATCTGTTTGCTTTAACAACTATTTTCCTCACGTAACCAGAAGGTAATCTATTACTACGGTGATAATTTTTTCTCAGTTAAAATTCTGGACAGGTTTTACTGTGATGTCATATTGACACCCCAGCTTACTTGCGGATAGTTTGAGGATGAACTCAAGGAAAAAAGTTTTTATTCAGGCCATTAATTTAGCTTAAAGGCTACATTTTATTAAAAGTTAAATCGATAATTTTAATGTTTTACCTTCTTGGTGTTGAACCGTTGTAACAAGTTAGTTATGATTTATTTGTTAAAATACAATAATTTAAGATTTATTATAACTAA
>JAGDQP010039727.1:2257-17595 GCA_022664845.1 Lepisma saccharinum | reverse complement strand
CTCTTGATGAAGAAAAGAAGGGAAATGAAAGAAGAGGAAAATTGCATAAAGAGGATTGAGTACATAGAACTAAATAAAACAGTAAGAAAGAAAATAAGAGAGGATGTTCGAAGATATAACAAAAATCTTGTTAGAAATACAATCGAGGAAAACAAGAGTTTGAAGAAAGCCAAACAGCAGCTCATGATAGGGAAAAAGCAAATAATTGCAGTTAAGAGACCAGACGGGACCGTAACACGAAATAAGGAAGAAATTATAAACATATTTGAAAATTTCTACACAGAATTATACTACTCCGAGAAAGAACTAGATAATGAAGACTCAGAAGAAAATGATGTAGAAGTCCCAGACGTAATGAAAGAAGTAGATAAAATACTTGGAGGGATGAAGAACGGAAAATCGCCGGGAGAAGATGAACTCACAGCAGAGATGTTTAAATGGGGTGGTGAAAAAATGAAAGAAAAACTTGCTAAATTATTCTCGATATGCCTGAGGAAGAGAGAAATACCCTCAAGCTGGAACAATGCCGTTATCATTTTGTTGTACAAGAAAGGGGACAAAGAACGCGTAGAAATTTACAGACCAATTAGTTTACTCTCAGTCCTATACAAAATGTTCACCAAAGTTATTTTCAATCGTATTGAACGAGACTTAGATTTTAACCAGGGAAGGGAACAAGGCGGATTTCGTCGTGGATATAGCACAATGGACCACATACAAATATTGAATGAAGTTATGGAAATGACTAATGAATATGAACTTCCACTATGTTTGGGATTCATAGATTTTGAAAAAGCTTTCAATTCGGTCTCCTTGTCAGCAGTACTTAAATCACTTGAACATCAAGACATCGAAAGTGCATACATCAAGTTACTGCGAAACATTTACTCGACTGCCACTTCCGTCATTAGACTGCATCAAGACAGTGAAAAATTTAAGGTTGCAAAAGAGGTAAGGCAAGGAGATTCAATTTTTCAAAAACTGTTTTGTGCGGTCCTGGAGAGAATGTTCCAAAATTTAAACTGGGATGAAGTTGGAATTAAAATTAATGGCGAATATCTTCATCACCTACGGTTTGCTGATGATATAGTCCTGTTTGCTTCAAGTGCAGAAAAACTGCAAACCAGAATGGAAGAAGGGAGTAACGAGAGTTCGAAAATAGGCCTTAAAATGAACTTAAGTAAAACAAAAGTAATGTACAACGAACATGCTGCAAAGAAGGAAGTGAAGATTAATGGAGAGACAATAGGCATAGTTGATGAGTATGTTTACCTAGGCCAGCTTAAATCATCGGATGCAAAGTTGACTGATGAAATAAATAGAAGATGTAAAATGGCGTGGAGTTCTTTTGGAAGACTACACTTTATTTTCAAAAGCAAACTTCCAGTGTGTCTGAAGCGTAAAGTATATAATCATTGTGTCTTACCTGTAATGATGTACGGCTGCGAGACTTGGACATTGAATGCGCAAACGACTCAAAGATTGAGAGTCATACAAAGAGCAATGGAGAGGTGCATGCTAGGAATAACCAGGAAGGACAGGAAGAGAAATGAATGGATTCGCGCACAATCAAAGGTGGAGGATGTAATCAAGACTGCGAAGAAGATGAAGTGGAGATAGGTGAAGGTGAAGCGGTCACATAGCTAGACGAACAGATGGAAGGTGGACGACAAATGTACTACAGTGGATTCGTAGAGAAAAGAAGCGATCGAGACGACGTTTAAATGTAGATGGGTAGATGAAATCAAGCATCTTTCAGGAGCTAGATGGATGAGGATATCAGTAGACCGAGATATGTAGAAAGAAAAGGGGGGAGGCCTTCATCCAGCAGTGGATAGAAAACGGCTGAATATGATATATATATATATATATGCAACGTTGAGAGCTGCCCCCCCCCCGTTTTTTCCCTCTAGAACCGATACTGTTGCTAGCGATAATTTTTTTTGTATCTTTTTGGTTGGAACTTATTACTATAATCGTATTGAACTTGAACAATGTTATATAGAAATTTACATACAAAAACAATAGCGAATATTTCAATGTATGAAATATTTCAATATTTCAAGAAGTCTACCAACGTTATTTTGAGTGTAAGTTTGTCTTTTTTCAAACCAAACCTTTGAATCAGATCTTTAAAAGCGAATTACTCTAGCTAGCTAAGTCTAATAATATTCGGCATGGTTGAAAATTTCCATTAACATCTTTCCCTTTCACGAAAGTGGTTGACAGGATTACCTGTGTTGTAGGCTTGTTCTTGAACATGCAATAAGAACCCTGCTTTGTATCACAATTGTTTTGTTTCTTACATGATTTATCAGTTGAAATAGTATTTGGTGACATATTGTTGCTCTGTGCACTGGCCACCCTGTCATTACCTTGTGCGCAAACGCTGACGTCATGAAGTAACGAATTGTGCTTTTTACCACAATGTTTGCACACACGTGACTTTCATTCATTTGCGCGATGTTGCTGGCCTTTAAACAATTAAAACAAGAAAGAGTGTTTACTCACAAATTTATGTCTATCTTTGACGTTAGCATGCATAAACTCTTTGCATTTAAACAATGGGTGGGAGAAATAAGCATTTGTTTTCCTCTCAAAATATAACGGCTTGGGTTTAACCACCACCCGCTGCATATATAGCTGCCTGCTCATTCGATTCAAAAAGCATTGTTTGCCGCGTGAACATTTGCTTCCTAATTCCGACGCTAGAGGAAGCACAATACATCCGTTTTTGTCAGTAATTCTTGAGTACTGGTATAGGGAAATGTGAATATTTCGAAGAGTTTTAGAAAAAGAATGGTGCACAATTGTTGCGTACCATTCTGTAAGGCAAAAAAAGGCAAGTCGGAATACAGTATGTTCGTGTTTGGAGTATGTTTGTGGTTGGGGTATGTTCGTGGTTGGAGTATGTTCGTGGTTGGAAAACCGGAGGAAATGAGGCCATTGGGAAGACTGAGACTTCGTTGGGATTACAATATTAGAAGGGATCTTCCTTCGAGAGGTAAGTGTTCATGATTACAACGTTCATGATATTGTGAATCAAATTACTTTTTTTTTATTTCTATCACAAAGTTAGACTGAGGTAATACCATTTACTGAGGATAAAAACGCTGCGGTATTTTATCTTCGTATCGCCTAAAGACTTATTTTTCATTGAAAGGGCGTTTAATTTTGCAATCGCTCAACGAACATTGAAACCAATATTATTACATACTTTTCTTTAATTCACAATGGCTCATCGTCTCCTCAAATCTTGTAACGTTAATTTATCTCATTTCCCGACGTCATATAATGATGAAAGTTTGCACGGTGACGTAAGTCGGGTGACAATACAATATTCCGTTGTTAATTTCATATATTTATATATTTTAAAAGCATATATTTTTTTTAGTAAGGAACTTCCTTATTCTAAAGTAAATACTGGCCCGCAACGACGTCCCGTTTGACTGGTTGCAGAAGGATTTGGGTCACAAGATCAGCTTGAGAAAAAGCATCCGAACAGCGAAATAACTCGAAAAAATAATAAAACACTTTCTAAAAACATACTTTTTTAAAACAATTCGTACTAAAAGTTAAATCTAATTTTTTATGCATGACTAAAAAGAAAAGTATAGGATGCGCCAATCGAAAAATTTATAAAGTGACTGTATATGAGAGCGCATCCCCTCATGCTTATCTTTTTAATCATGCATAAAAATAATTTTTCACTTTTTAGTTATAATTGTTTAAGAAATGTTTGTTTTCATAACGGTTTTAAATTTTTTAGGACTGTGCAGTACTAGTCGTACATTGTTATCTCATCTTTCTCTATGGCGTTATTTGTTATCGCTATATATTGTAGTATCCCATATTACGACGCATTAATGAGTATCGTTGTCATTTACTATCTAATAGTGAAAGGAACGCTAGAACTATAGTTTCTTCTAGAGAAATCTTTCGCGGGTTGATGGTTTCACGGAGGGGGAGTAATTTTCGTGTTCTGGTGGGTAAGACTCCTCTTATTACAATTCGAAAATATTTCGAGGCCAGATTTATCCAGCTTCTGTTTATCATAGACTTGAAGTTATTATTAAAGCTTTATTTACTAAGATACACTACAGCAAATTTTATTTATCAGCATTCTCATCGCTCACATAATTGAAAAATATGAAAATAACGAAGAATGACTTCTGCTCACACTTAAGTTTTGTATAAAAGTCACTATATTTGTCTTTTACTTTAGAACAATCATTCTGTTTCCTTACAGAAATAGAATTTCCATATTGCAACGGCATCACTCAATGCTTTTGAGTAGCAGAACAAGCCTTAGATACGCCTGCCATCTAGCGGCCAATTCGTGGCGACAGGTTACACACGATTTCTCGTTGAATGGATAGGCAGCTATAGATGCAGCGGACGGTGGGTTTAACATTCGAGCTCTTATTTTCATTATGTTTATTTTCCTCACCAACAAGTGTTTATTTCATTGTTTCTAGTGCCTGACACCTACGTTCTAAGAATGAAAAGAATTCTAACAAGGAGGGAAAGGACTTTATCATTAATTTGTAATTTCCATCTGCGTTTCGTATTGCTGTATAACCGAGTAAGAAACTGCAGCGATAATATTACTTCCTTCAAAGTAGTTTCAAAGTTCAAGGCTTTCAATGCGTTTAAATTACTACTATCATAATTTACAAATTCTCTTAGCTCAGAAGCATCTTCTTTTGTAACTTGTTTTATGCTTAATAAATTACAAACGTGTGTAGGTGCAATAAAATGCTTGTTTTCATAACGCTCTTTTAACTGATTCCACACGATTTTATAATTTACCTCGGTTGCTTGAAAGTTCGCGATTAGTTCGTATGCTTCTCCACGTAAGGATGAACGCAAATAATGAAACTTCTGAAACGCTGGTACAGAATTATTATCATGAATCATAACCTTGAAATTATCAGAAAATGTTAACCATTGTTCATGTCTACCTTTACAAAATTGCAACTAAACTTTCGGTAACTTTAAATGACTATTAACATTATCTACAAAATCACCCGGACCGCTATTCGTTTGTCTTCGTTTTGTATGTTTACTTATCATGTCCTCATATTGTGCCTTTACACTATAGTACGTGGATTCAAATTTCTCTCTGTGCGAATCATGACAACCTTCCTCGTCATTTACCTCTAATTGTAATTGAACTTCATTACACTTTTTCTGAGAGACCGGCAACACGAACCACAAGTTCACGAACGTTGCTTGATTCTTGAAAGTCCTGAATAAATGTTTTGATTCTTGTAAGCTGTGCCTTGTTCACGGCTCTTTGCTTAATCAGCCTCTTTTCTCCCCTTCATCCATGACGTAGAGAAAAATGATTTACTGCAATGACGTAAAACACAAATAAACGCTGTATATGGATACACTGAATCTGGTTATTAACTGTCTGTCAGCTGTAGTAATTCTCGCGCAAAAATGCACAAATCATTAAGACATGATTGCCATTACACAATAAATTTGTCAATACTCTGCTTCACAACCAGTTATAAAACCTCAACTAAAGTCGGGATTGGCGCTGCTAACGCGGCGCCTCTTGAAAGTTGAGCGAGAGTATGTTTGTTTGGCAACAACACATATTGTGATCTGCTATCATATGGCTTCTATGCTTCGCTCTTTAGCATTGTTTGTTATAGTTGTTTCGTTTGAAATTGAGAAGAAAATACCGATTTCCTGTGCAGCTTACGGTTGTACTGAGAGACATAAGAAAGGAAGTAATGTATTGTTTCACAAATAAATGATCATTTAAAATGATTCAGTGAAAAATATTTCATTATGTAAGACGTTTCGTGCAGTTTATGTCTGCTAGAAATATAAAAGAACACACATCTTTGATTAGAATCATTTGATACGAAGATATTTTATCGTGTTAGATCCATAGTTATGAAACTGCCCCTCAATGCCAAAGAGAAATATCCATAAAAAATAGTATTCTTACATTCAGAAATACTGAATAGTTTTCATTTAGGCCTATTGAAAATAAAGTTGTTATATTCGTGTAGAAAAAAAATATAATTATATCTGTCTATTTAAAATTTAAATAATTCTAAGCCCATAATGATTTGTTGAATTTTATTTACGGTCATTAGGGACCTAAGACTCAGGTCTGGTTAGGGGAGGGGAAAGGATTTGGGAAGATGTCGGCGAGGGCCTATGTTGAAGGTGCCATCCCTGCATTTGCCTGAGCAAAAAATCTGGTAAACCTCAGTCAAGATGGTCGGCAACTCGAATCGAACCCATGAGCTCCCGAATGCTACACCAACGCTCTACCACTGAGCTACGGCGGTTTCGTAATGTGCTGTTGAAAAGACTTGTTAACTTATTAAGAACAATGGTGATGATGGGTATTCTGCCCGAAGGCAGGTCTTCATCTGAAGGTCCCAGAGCTAGATGAATCGATGGTGATTTCCCATTACCTTCTATCGCATCAAGATGACGCCCTAAGGATGGGACCTACAGTTTAACGTGGTTCCGAACCACTTGTGTCCCCGACGGGAATCGAGCCAGGGACACTTCAATTACACTATTAAGAACAATAAAAACAAATTTAACATAACAACAAAACTAGATAAGATACACTTCTTATCGATCACCCTGGTCGGCAATAGGAAAACTCGTGAATTCTATATACCTATGGTCCTACAGTCGGACACAATAATATACGTAATAGGTGTTTGTATTGTTTATGATATAAAGTTAAAACAGAACATTTGAAAAGCTAGAAAAAACAATGTCGTTTTTAATAGTTTTGAGACTTTTACCCTAAATTTAAATACACTCTTCTTCATTCTCAAATAACTTTTCCTGTATCTTCTAAGTTAACCAGGGGACCCATTTTTTTTCGGTGATGTCTATAATGTCACTTTCGATAGCTGGGTAGAACTTAAATATCAAGTTAAAGCTGTCCGAAAACTAGAGATAATTTTTATATACATTTTTTTTAATGACATACGTCTTGGAAGCCCTTACCCTATTTTCCGTTTTATAATTTTCTTTGTAAATTTATGAAAGTAAACCGTTGGTTGTATATAATTACATCATTAGCAATTTGTGTGTGTTATATTCATGTCACTTGCGATGTATCCCTAATGTTGTATAATATATTTAATTGTATCTCTAACGTTTTAAAATAAGTTCTGTGGCTTTAGATATCAACATTACTTTATTTAACCAATAAAAACGGGATGGCACCTTCAACATAGGCCCGGACGACACCTTCCCGAATCCTTTCCCTTCGCCTATTCCAGCCTGCCTAAAGGCCATAAATAAAATTCAAAATTTAACCAAAACAATCTTTGAGAACAAAAATAATATTTATCAAGAACGTTTTATATAAGCGATTTTTATACTAAATTATACCTTATACTGGTCAATTTAATTAGGAATTGTTTGTATCTTACGTGTTAGAACTTAACTAAGGTGAACTTTAATGCGAATTCTCAATTATTTTTCTTTTTAAAAATATTGTGCGACGCTTGGAGTTAAAAACCACGTAGACGGTGGCACCAACCTGCCTCTAGTGGAGGTTTCATAACTTTATATTCACAATGAAATGAACCACATGACGCACACACAAAATTTAATGCAACCGTCTGCTTGAATTACATTTTCTTATTCGCATGGGTATCTTCACTAAATACTACAAGTTTTCACCACACATCTACGCATCCAGGCACAGATGGACCAAAAATTATGTTGAAATGTTGATTGATTATTTTACCTTTCAAATGCGGAGGACACTGGGATGCTGCTGGAGTGCTAGTTCAATCACTAAAATGAGTAGATGCTTAAAAGTATGTTACTTACTCTTTGTGTGAGTGCTGTAGAGCAACACAAGACTTGAACTGCAGAATTTTTAATGACACGAAACATTTACATGGATAGTTTGTTCACACTAACGACGAATATCACTAATATTAACTCTGATAAAAGTTTGTTAGTGAACAAAGTTTCGCTGTTGCGAAAATACAGAAAATATTTAAGCACCTACCTCTCTTGCTTGCAATGTCCCTCTGTTATGTCCGTCTCTTTCTCCCCCTGTCCTCAATGTAGCCAAACCTAACGTCAAAAAATTATAACTTGATAAATGCAAGTCATACCGTGGGCAATTATGCAAAACTGTAATGTTGCATGAATAACTTAATAATTATGACACTTAATATCTAAAAAAAATAAAAAAAAATGTAATTGTTGTTTCTCTTCTTTCTTTACAGAGTTGTCTGGGCACTGTGTTCTTTGGCCGTTATATCTGCTAGTATTGCTATTGTTATGCTCTTTTGGATAAAGTATCAGGACGACCCAACTGCAACTGTTGTGGAAGCAGTGGACTACTTCAATTGGACAGTTCCTTTCCCGTCTTTATATTTTTGCCCTGTTAGTCCTTTTCCGCATAAATTTAATAATCTTGTCAGGAGGTAAGTAGCCCATTTATATTAAATTATAAACTACCACTATAATCAATGTTGAAGGGCATAAAGACGAAGGAAAAGATTTCGTTGCTACATTTATAGCATGATCATTTGAATAATTGAAGACCTGAATTGCAAAACATCCCAAGTCTACATTTTTTGTATTTGCACTTTTTCTGTTCGTCGATATCTGTTTCAAGCGCTATCCACTTGCATAATATTACATTCTAATCACAACTCAAAAACCTTTTTTAAATACAAAATAATTTCAGCTGAATAGAATAACATACTAAGACCTTGGGTTGATTTTTGTTCCTCCTGAAAAAGATACTCCGGTGGACTTGGGATGTTTTGCAATTCAGGTTTTCAATTGTGTAGTTTAATGTATTTATCAACAATCAATGCAGGGGGCCTGACAAGAAAGCATACTGATGGGACAGAAAAAGATCTGTCGTCGTCATTAGAATGTTACAGTATGTACGCATGCACATTTTGGCTACTCGAACGCATTGCTTTAGGACATATCGATGATATAAAAATCAGATTTTTGTGTGTGGAGAGTGATCAAAAACTGAATATTTATGCTTATGTGACACTTTGCTTTTAAATTGGTGAAATACACTAAATGGGAAGCGAATACACAGTAACAGATACTGGGTGGAAGGTATATTCTTCCTGGCCGCTATTTTGAAATTCCCCATATTGAATATTATTTGGTTTTATAAAAATAAGAAGGGAATAATGTAAATATCATTGTAAGCTAGAGAAGTATGTTTCTTAAAACAATTGCTGTAAATGTATTATTGTGAGAGATGTGTGAGATTCGTGTGGGGTAATGACGCAATATCTTGAAAACACCCAATTCCTTATAAAATAATGAAGGAATTGAAAACCCAAACGCATACAAATTGTTCCTGAGTATAGCACCCTATCGATATGCATTTGCATGCATTTGGGTTTCATTTTCTTTTTTACTTCAAAAAGAAATCAAGTGTTTTCAGAATATTGCATCATTTCCCTATACTAATGTCACATATCTCCCACTTACGGCAAAACTGACTTCAGAAACATATTTCTCGTAAAAGTTTACCTAACAATGTTTTATTACATGGCCATGTTCTTATTTAAGAAAATCAATCGAGATTCAATATAGCGGACATGAAGAACATTCAATAATTATCGCCTTCCTCTCACAAGTAAAGTACCCGAAGTGAGGACTCGAGTTGCTCATCAAGTGATACCTTAAATTGAAGCTAGTGACGAGTATAGTACACCTGTGCAATCCTAGCTGCAGAGCTCCAGTAATAAAAAGGTTATGGCGGGTCAAAGTTCAAAGAGAAAGCGAATTGTATTGAAACAAGTCACAACGAGAGGCAGAACAAAAGTCAGAAGGACATGGGTTTGAATTGAAATGCGATTCATGTGAAGGAAAGAGGCACTTACAAAGTACTACACATTGATACAATCAATATGTAAGTCGTCAATGAAGGAGTTTGATAAGCAGATCCTTTGCTCACAATGAGCACACTTGACAAAAGAGATGTTCTCACATGAGGTATTGTAACACTCGTCACGTATATTAGAATCAAAACAATAATCAAATGGAGGAATCCAGGGCTCGGGCTCCACATCCAAGTAGCCGCTTTTGTAAAACGCAAACCTGATCATATTGCGAAATCGTGAGACGCTGAATTGGAAGAGAGTGAAGGACTACATTCGTAAAATGTTATCCCGATGCCAGAGATTAATTTCCGAGGAAGCGATAACTGTGTCAGTAATGAACCTGATAAATGATCTATATGGACGGAAGAAGTAAACATCAAGTGGTTGGATGAAACCAGTGCAACCACCAGGAATTAAACGTTTGAACAGTGTTATATGATTAGGGCATAATTCATTTGATACGTTATCATCCTTATTTGCACTCCATGAATCCAGCAAATGCAAGACTTTATCACGATCGGCAGGCAGGCTATTCCAGAATATATAATAAAACTCTTTTAAATCACTTTTGTTGCAGTCTTTCCTGGATGGGACACTATGTTATCGGGATCTTTTTGCTTATTTCCTGGAAATTGACCACTGGATTCGGATACAAGAACGTACATCGGACGCAATATTTCACCATCCATGGAAATAACCGGCATTATCATATATGAATGAGTAGTAGCACTGACTGATCCAAATGCACCTCTTACAACCACCGTACCTTTAGTCCTATGAGTCCTGTATGCACGGAGTTCCTTGTCAAATCGACTTTGATCAGCATTTAATACTTGACGAGGATTCAGGTCTTCTGGTAACATAAGTTCTTTCATGGACGTAATAAATGTCGTAGATAAGTGATTTAATTCAGCCTCTTTTGATTTCCACGTTTTGCTAACCCTATGCGTGATAGAACGACTGACGATATTGTTTCTCTTTTTAAAATTAGACAGCTAGTGACGAGATGCCTTGAATTGTAGAGTATTATCCGGATCTAGCTCTTTACTTATCTAAAGAGCCCAAAAACGAAGAGTCCTGTCGTGTATAATTGCACATCTCTCGACCATTTCTTTGAATTTATCGTGAATTACTGCATTAAGTTTCTTATAACTGGGTTTTTGCCTTTTATTCTCATATTCAAAGATTATGTTTTTCGATTGAATTAATCTATACTGTGACTTGACAGATGAAAATTTCCTTCGTTTCTTTTCCGGGTTCTCATTGTGTGTCCAAAACATGTAAGCTGCTTCTTTATAATCATCGTCCAAGATGTGTTTTTGTTTTTTTGGCGAAGGCTGATATTCTTCACCTGAAGAAGCTACAGGTGTCGGAGACTCTTGATGTGTTGGAGAACCTTGCGATGTACTTGGCATTTCCTCTTCAAAGACGTCATCACCGTAGTCTCCATCATCGCTTTCATCACTGTCACCAGCAAATCCAAGAGTTCTAACTTCTTCTATGATTTCCATCTTGTCCTCAAGTATCTCCATTATTTGTTTGTACAATGAATCTTCATACCTATTCATTCTCCTATTAACAAATCCATATTTCTCATACAGAGCATGAACGATAGCACCTGCTTCCATTTTCTGGAACGAAAAGAAAAAAGACCTTTTATTGACATCAATAACAGGAGCAAACATGCACAAGGACATTCATACACGAATAAAAGAAAGCGGGATATCAGGCAGAGAGAGGGATATCATTCTACACATTACATTAATTGGGAGCAACGTACGACGTATTACCATCGGGATAATCAGCAAAACATGGACATCACAAGCAGCTAAATTCGCTTTCTATTTTAAATTTGACCTGCCATAACCTTGTTATTACTGGAGCTCTGCAGCTAGGATTTCACAGGTGTACTATACTCGTCACTAGCTTCAATTTAAGGTATCACTTGATGAGCAACTCGAGTCCTTACTTCGGGTACTTTACTTGTCAGTATCCATTACTGTGTAATGTTTCACATTTATGTAATGCAATTTTAAAGCTTAAGGGTATTTCTACACTTTTTGATCAGTCTCGGCACATAAAAATCTTACTTTTATATAAGCGATATCTCCCACAGCAATTATTGCATTCGAGTGAACAAAATTAGCATGCACATATTCTTTGACATTCTAATTAAAACGAAAGAAAAATATTTTTTCTGTTCATCAGTATATTTGCTTGTGAGTAGATAATTCAATTCTCTGACTATACACCGAAATTAATTCTTAAATTTGATGTTTCAGTACGTACTGTATTTTCATAGGTGTGTCATGGCATTATGAAATATTGATATACATTAAGGTAGTCGAATAAAGGTTAAAACCTGTTAGAATGTAAACCGAGTGACTTCAGTCTCTGCTGTAATTAAAGAAATACGTAATATCTGTTAAGAAAAAGTAATTCCTTTCTCGAATGGTTTCTTCGCACTATAAAGTAACATACACCGGTGTATTATCTTGAAACACCTCATATACATCTTTAAGAGTGTGTACGTCTACATAGCACAAAACTTTATTTTGTATTATTAATATTGTAATTCATATAATATGATCTGCTTTAATATTAAAACGAATAGCAAAACAACAGTGGATCAAAATAGCAATATGTTTTCCATTATTTGAGATCATTCCATGCCAAATCAGGCAGAAAAAGTGAAATGTCATCCATAGCTTCCAATTGTAATGAAATTTGGTACATTGACTCTTGAAAGGGTTCTTAGTATATACATTCCAAGTTACAGATTTCTACGCCACCTCCATCCAGAGTTACAGCGCTTCAAAGTTAGCATTTCTTTGTGGAGACAAATCTATTTGAAATTTATATTTTAAAGTCTTATTTCATGTGTTGTCAATGAAATGTTCTGCGGTTTCTTATGTACAATTGATCAGAGAATTCAAATTTGATAACAAAATTGTAGTAAAACCCATGGTTTTTGAAATATAGCTTTACGATTTCGAAAAAAGTTTCTAAAATGGTGTTTATCTAGCAACATAATACAGTGAATATCCCAAAAGGAAAACCAGATAAATATATGGGACATTAACCATTCGAATGAGCAGAAACTTTGTTATGGTATGAAGTAATAAAAACAGTGGGTTCTCTGTAGGAACTTTATCTGCAGAGCACTTTTCTTGTTTTTCCGTCATTATATACAATGGTGTGGATATCCCAACACACAAACATGAATATCTGACGAGAAACAAGAGATACAGATATGAAACTTGCATCATTAAAAAGACCAGAAACTGTCCTACAGAATTGTGAAATAAAAATAGTGGGATCTTGGTAGAAAGTTCATCTGCTAAGCACTACTTTGTTTTTACATTATCATTTGTATATAATTACGTTGAGTTTGCAATATAACACCATGAATGTCTCAGAAGGAACACTAGATGCAGATATAAGACTTGCACCATTGGAAGGAGAAGAGAATTTCCTGCTGTACAATGTAATAAAAACAGTGGGATCTTGGTGAGAAGTCCACATGATAGCATTTTCTTGTTTTTACATTATTATATATAAAATATCTAAATGCCGCTGACCTTGCAGTATAACACCTTGAATCTCTCAGGAGGAAGAGGAGATGGAGATATGGTAATTACACCATTAGAAATAGTAGATAATTTCCTATATAATGATGTAATAAAAACAAAAAGCATAGAGCAGTGTGCCGCAGTGCTACACGAAACAACTCCATTCATATGTTAGATACCACTGTTATTATGACCATTTTCCTATCGTCAATTTTTATATGTTCACTTGATAAAACTTGTTCTTCAGATATCCTCATAACCGGGAAGCGCTACAGTTGAGATTAGTTGGCCAAGCATTTGGAAACGATATATTAGTGACTGGATTTGCATGTCATGCGTTTCTGAGGAACATTTTCACCTGACGATTGACGTGAGATGGATTCTAATCCTGCATGAAAGCAGTTTTATCAATCTTATCTCTGTTCTGCACTCTGAGGATAACATATCGGCGAAGCAGATAGAATATCATGTTCTATGATTGAATTTGAACTTGAATTTTATTTAAGTTTTTTAGACAACTTTTGCTTAGACCGAATGGATGATGATTGGAGATAGTCGAATGGAAAAGAAAAAGGAAAAGGCCAATGAAAATTACACACATGGAGTTTGTCAACTACAAAACCCACGTGGCACAAGCCTGGATTGAAAAAATAACGCTACGAATCACAGGAAGCACTTTACCACTGAACCACCGTATCCCCACTATTCTTCTAAACTGTCCTGGTCATAGATATGTAATACATTGAGCATACTTTGTACCCAAAGGAACGCTTGGTACACACAACATACTGTACTTACTTTGTAAAATGAATGATATGTCAATAAAGTGCTTGTAAGGTGTGTACAAAGTGTAAGCACAGTAGTCTAGGAGCCCCCTAACCCATAGAAATATTGCAAATTGCCTACCTTCTCAGGATACTCCTTCACATGGATGATTAACCTTTGGAATGTAAGCTATATACAGTACACACCTTTTGTTTTGCTATATGCTAGGGGCGTAATGGACAATTATTTAGTGTCTTTAAACTAACCACATATTTTTTGCTATAAAAAATGACATAATTACATCCTATATGTAATGAATAGTCCCCTGAAAGCACTATATCTTACTGCAAGTCTTAATTAAATACTTGTAATTACTGTTCCTCCAACCCTATTGCCTGTGTTCAATCAATAACACAGCACTAATAGCGGATAAGCAGTTACAATCCAGTTATTAAATTACTATACAGATGTTAGTTCATTAATGTAAGATATGTCAGTGAACAGCTTTGTACACTAATGAGAGTAATATATTACCGTATTTATTGTTAAATACCATACCATTATGTTAAATTAAACAAGGAACATTTACTGTAAATCAAATCATATAATGTAATATGTATATACGGGAAATTAAAGTTGTATTTGCTTATATTCTGTGAAAATACTGATTTTCCGTGACACGCGTGGGTATCGAACCGATGTACTCTTTACAATACGAAGCTATTCCCACCAGTCGGTCAAACATTTTTTCTAAACTGTTAAAACGCATATGTCACACAAGCAAAAGACCTCTTTTTCTCTTCATCTGTTGCCCAGCCTATTTTGTTATTTTACACACACACACTAACACACACACACACACAAACAAAAACAGATAGGAAGAAAAAGAAAAGAACACGCCAACCAGAAACAACAGCTTAAAATATAATTAGTTTGCAATTCATTTCCATCTTAATGTTACCTTTTTCTTATCTCTTTTTTTTTGTAGTTCTTTTTCTCCCCACCAGATGGAAGCACAGGTAGTAGAATCTAAGCGTATAATAGGGTACTTTAATAATTCATGAGGGGACCCTCCATGGCGAGCTAACAAGCCTTTTGACAGAGTATATATATATATATA
>JAGDQP010039725.1:4086-17595 GCA_022664845.1 Lepisma saccharinum | reverse complement strand
AATGTAGGATAGAAATTAAAGTTGATAAAAAGTATAAGAGAAGAGAGAGTTTAATTTTGATTTAAAAGTAAGAGAATTCTAATATCCACAAGCAAGAAATAATTTAAAAGGTTTAATTTCAATAAAGTAAGAGAAACTGTTTTTGTTTGAAAATTAAAAAAAACTGAAACGAAAAGCTTTGACTTTCATTTCTCTAAATGATTTCTGTCTGTTGCCCCTTCCAACTCCTTCCTCTCTCTGTCTCTCCCTCTCCCATACACACACAGACACAAACACACAAGCGCACACTCTCTCATGCATTCATATACCTCCTGTGTAATTAGACCCAAATGAGAGAGAGAGACAATTCAAGTTATTCCGGATATTACTTTGGTCAGTTGTCCCCTCTCTCCCTCATCGCAGCGCCATTTTACTTCCGGGAACCGGAAGAGGAAATGATTACCGGAAGGAAGAATATTAGTTTCAGGATAACTCTGGCCATAAATGGTAACGATTTAATGAACATTCAAAATTAACGAAAAAAATCAACTAATCGGCTTTTCTAATTGCTTTTTTGTTTCTTTTTAAAATTGCTCAAATAATATTTTTACAATAACATAGAATAATAGTTACATAGAAGAGCTTATTCGCAGTGCCCTTTTGTGGACAGATAATAGAATAGATTACAAACAAATAGCGTTACAGTTGCTTTTGTATTCTGAGTTCTGTATATTAGGTATTTTTTTAATACTCCTTTATTTGTTACGGTACCCAAAAATAATACATTCTGTGTAAGGTAATCTCCTGTTTTGAATTTGAGAATGAAGTTAATAAAAATTATCGATAAAAGAAATATCATGAGAATAAACAGATTACGTATTAATTAAATTCTGTATACATTCTGACAGAATTCAATATACGTTTCCGTTTGATGTTTATTTTTTTAACTATATTTACTAAAATTGTTTACTTTAGCATAATTAGTGGCGGTTTCCATGACTTTGTATTCGATTCGATAAATAGAGTTATATTTTGGTAATTTTAATGTGTAAATGTTTTCACTAGCATCCATAATCAAAAGAGATATATAATTAATTATCTCTCTCTTCCCGGAGTATTACAGGCGAGAATATGAAGTGAGAAAAAGAGATAAAGACGAGAATAGTAAAGGCTGATTTTCATGAAAGCTTTCTTTGCTTGCGATTTGAGTGAGTAGCCAATTAAAACACGTGTTATACTTACCTGATTATAAAACACGTGTTTTAATTGGTTAATCACCCAGATCGCAAGCAGAGAAAGCAATGCACACTTCCATGAAAACCTAGCCTAAGATTATTTCAAACTTCTTGGAAGTTAACCATGTCAAGTGTAAAAATCTAGCATCGAGCTTGCCATGGAATATCTGCAATCTTATATCAAGCTTGAAGGATGTTTACTAGTTGGCATCTAACAAGCTTGCAGTAAGTTTGATATATGAAGGTAAAATAAGCTTGGTTTTACAAGCTTAGACTAAGCCATCGTTTTTCAACCTTTTTCATACTGCGATACTCTTTTACATTGTGTTCTGGCCGGCGACCCCCAAAATACTTTTCTTGTTTATAATAAGTGGTTTCGTTTCACATTCTGCAAATGGAAGCCTTCAGGAGGCACACAAACAGACCCCTTGCGACCCCTTTTACACAACCCGCGACCTCCACGTTGAGAAACCCTGGACTAAGCTAGACAATTATTATTATTAATATTATTAAATAATATTAATATTCAAAATTTAACTTGACTGTACTTATAATTTCTCTACAACTATATTTTTGCTTCTTGTTCTTGGTAGGGGTGGCCGAACGGATTCAGATACCGGATATCCGGATCCGAGTTTCGGATATCTGGATTCGGATCCGAGTCTTGAATATCCGTATCCGGGTTTTGGATATCAAGATCTGGATACAGATTTCGGATATCCGGATCTTCAGATCCAGATCCGGCTTTCACATACCGTAACTGGCACATATATAAAAAAATTCCTTCACTCCATAAGGGACATTGCTGCCCGGGAGACAATAGTTCAATTTCGTTATTGTGGGTATTGTTATTGTCTTTGAGATTAAATAAGCGGAAAGTTTCCAGGTACGTAATTGCTCTTTCGAATGGGATTTGCTGGTAAAATATTTCTTGAGAATGCGCAGTTCACCGTTCTATTAACCTTTAATAGATATAATTACTCGTTATTTACGTTACGTGAAAAAAAAAACAATAAAAATAATTTCTTATTATATAATTAATTTTGCGTATCCCTAATGCTCCGCAGCCGCAACCAACCTTCGTGGTCTTGGTATTAACTACTCGGACGCTGGATTAGAAATGGGTAGGCACGTGCTTTTAAAACTTTATAGTGGGCTTCATGTTGTGGCCATGAGGATCATATTTCGTAACATAACGGTACCTTTTATGTAGCCTTTTGCTTTTCGTTCCTTCAACTGTTTCAAGGAAATGTTTCTTCATCATTCGGCTCACACATTCTCCAAGTGAATTTCACTTGTCATTTTGGACAGGACCTGTACTTTCGTACAGGAATAGAGTTATGTCAAAATTAACTTCTCCATTGGGTTTCTTGGAAAATTCCAGCATAGATTGATATTTCACATGACCCACTTACTAGTTAAACATTTTGAAGCATAGTCAAGATGGCCGTTTTCAACATGACGGCCATTGTCGTCATACCCTTTCAGCACGTATTGTCTCCTGTCCAGTATCGTTTAGGCACCTGCTTTCAACATATGTAACAGTTTATAAAAGAAAAGGCGTATTCCGTACTCTGTATTCGATTGACTTGCTCTCTACGTTCGCTGTGAAGGTTTACCTAGACACTGTACCTACATACGAATTTTCATCAAAATCTAGCTCTGACACCTGGCGAGTGTTCCTTGTTAGTTTCGCCAGGTGAATGCCGGGTAGTGCCTTCATAAGGCCCTGGCTGCTACCTTCCATATCCTCTCCGCTTCTCTATCCCGGCGTGAGTTAAAGATGGCTAAAGGTCATAAATGAATTCAATGAAGCACCTTACTTGTGGACACACCACAGATTATGAACCTCTGTATTAGATTGTACTCGTACTTATACCTCTTTGACATATGAATTTCAGTTCAGTGTTTGTGTTGAAATATCTTAAATTGAACAGGTTATAGTCTTAGAATATTTTTCAACATCTTTCATTTTCTTCTTTTTATAATTCTTTTCTTTTCCAAATTTCACTACTTCCAACCCCTTTTCTTCCCTCTCTGTCTATTTCTCTCTTAGTTTGTGTCTGTGTGTGGAGGGGGAGTATGTGAGGGTCGCTGGATCGTTCATCCTTTTCCCTTTCCTTTCGCAGAATAATGTATTTTTTCCTGGAACAGCAGTTATTTCCATTACTTTCTCTTTCTCTAGCATCTTTATTAGAGCGTCAATGCTTCCGTTTAATGCCCTATTGAACCATCTCTATTGAAACGCTGGACGAATTCTTTGGCGTACTTAGGTCCGTTTGTTGGAGTTATTGGAAATCGAAGGAAGAAGAGAGAAAAAAAGATTAGATTTCCATGTCGTCAGATGATCGTTTATCGATTTGTAACTTAGGTTTCAAGAAAGACATAAATCGAAGTAAAATTGGTCTGAAAAAATCAATCAATGACCATAAATTACACACTGTTAGAACTAATAAACGTATCTAACACTCTCTAAACACTTATTTCTGACATTATTTGTACTTTTTTGTGTTTCTCGTATCTTTCAGAGTGTTTTCTGAACTCGTTTTCCTGTATTTAGTGTGTGACGTTCTTTCTAAAACACTTCTTGTAGGCATTTCGTCTAAAATGTGTTTAAGTGCAAGATGGGTAGATGAAATCAAGCGTTTTTCAGGAGGTACATGGACGAGGATAGGAACAGACTAAGATATGTTGAAAGAAAAGGGGAAGACCTTTATCCTTCAGTGGATAGAAAACTGCTAAATATGATGATGATGATATCTTGACTAACTCCGTTTACTCATTTTTTCCATAAACTTTCACCAATATATATCGCGAGACATGTGACAAACTTAATGTTCATTGGAACTCAGTATAACCAATATTTTATCAGCCAGATGTCCCATCGTCCCATCTAACGGCCGTAGCTCAGTTATAAAGGGTTGGTCTCGCGTTTGGGAGGTCCTGTGTTTAAAACTAGCCGCCGAATATCCTAACAGAGGATTTACTACGGTTTTTCCTCAGTCACGCCAATCAAATACCGGGATGGTTCGTTCAACTTAAGTCCTGGCCGGTTTCTTCAGCATTCTTCCCCCCTGCCCTATATCCCAGCCTAAACTATAGATGTCTAAAGGCCATAAATAAATTCAAACATTCGAACCTAGATAACCTGTGTACAGTAAATCACATTTAGCTTGTCTAGGGTTCCCTCAGTTTCACCAGGCGAATATCGGTATGTAACTAGACCAAGACTGCAGCGGCTTTTTACGACGGCCCCCAGAAGAGTTCGCCAAAGGAACGCCATCTCCTTTATGGCCGATATAATGAAAATTTACATACAAGAAAAAACTAAATTCAGGTTCTTAGCATGCAGGAGACAGTCAATTTCATTGTGGAATTTTAAAAATAATTTCTACGCTTTGTAGGATTAAAAAATAACACTTTCCCAAAAACTTTCATTAATTTACAGAGATGTTGTTGAAAATAAACTGACACACTAGTGGCGTCAAATCTGAGGCATCTCTTTGAAAATATGATTTACAACATTTCATAACACGAGATCAAAGTGACGCGGTTTTGAAAACTACCTGCAGATGAGACAAGAGCGGATGTCGTGTTTGTCATTTGTACATAAAAGAGGAAGAGGTGGGATTTAGAAACAAATGCCTGTTAATAACCATTGGTATTACGTGTCCCATTTCCCTGCAGATCAAAAAAGAGATGAAAGGGAGAGAGAAAAGTCATATGGAGTGAGCTGATAATGGAAATGGAATTAGTGGGGTCATTCCATTACGCCACTGTTTCAAAACCAGGTGGTGATACATAACTCACTTTGACGTAATAAGCTGAATGTTTATTTCTGTTTTGATTTTGTGAACAATATGTCCAATTTCGTTCATTAATAATTCTGTATTATAATATTGAAGTTATTTTCCTGTCTATTAGAGACATAAATATAGCAGTGAAGAATTAAGTAATATACGAGGAGTGTTTTAAAAGTTTCCGGACTCGGATGGAAAAATGGCGTCAGTACCAAATGATAATCATTTTATTCAATGTCCTTTCTGCTTGGCGCACTTGGCACAGCGTTCCTGTAACAATTCTAGCCCTTGATAATAGACGTTCATGCGTTTGGTGTGCAAACCACACCTCTACTGCTGATATGACGTCACTGGTGTCCGTCAATTAAGTAACCTTAAGCATTTTGGTTCATGGGGAAAAGGCTGAGGGGGGCAAAGTCTGGGGAATAAGGGAGGACGTTCAGTGATTTTATACTGTGTCATTTCTGCATTTTGATACTATCCGTTGAAGAGAGCATTATCTTGAAGAAACAGCATACGTTTTGACAGTTATGTCTGTCTCTTTTCCTTCAATGCTGCATACAATTTATCCAACATTTTTATCAATAATTTTTGGCCTTTCTTCATTTTAGTATAGTATAAAATGTGCGAGTTGAACCATTATCTCCTACATATTATATACTAACAAACTATTTTGCATGTTTATTTTTATTTCATCACGTGTGGCAGGGAGCAGTAGAAAGCTAATCATTAGCTTGATAAAGTCCCCTGTGAGTGAATGGTAATGCTCGCTGCTTTGTAATCAAAGGGTCCCAGAGTCGATTCCCGAAGGGGACAAAATTGATTTGAAGCCCACATTTAACTAGAGGTCCAGTCCTTAGGGCTGGATGCAAGTAAATGGAAACCCACCATCGGTTCATGCTGCTCAGAGACCTTCGGGTCCGGACTTGTCTTCATCCAGAACACTCATCATCATCACCAAATGGTCTGCGATTTGAAAAAGGTAGGGAAACATTGCTGTAGGCTATAGCTCTGACTTACATACAAATTATCTTCTTATTTGTACTAGTTCCAAAAGGAACTAACTCCACATACTATTGTCCAATTTTCCCCTTTACATGCTGTTTCAAGCACGTCCTTTTCTCTTGTCAAGAGTCAATCTCACCTCGTTCCCTGACTCTGTTTATCTCACCCCTTCCCCTCACTCCCTGACAACATCCCTGTAATTACGTTCTCATTAGTTCGCTGCAGATAATTAGATTACGTGACTCACTTTACAATGGCAACGCTGTTTACAGCACACGTACAGGCTACAGTGCAATACCACTACTGCCCTCTACCGTATTCTTCCCCGTACCACTTTTGTCGCCTTTGCTTTACTGAGAAAATACTATTCACTCTTTTATCTTTTACTTTCTCCATTGCAGAGAATAGATGTTTGCCAAGAATCACCCCATGAGAGACTGTAAACAGTAAACTCTACTCTGTTTGTGCATTTACTCCGCTCTGTTTGTACATTAACTCCAAACTCTCTTCTCTTTTTCTTTTCTTAAAGTTGCTCTTCCATATTTGTGGTAAACACTTGATGCTACCGAGGATAGCTATTAATACGAGTTTGGCTTGCTTTTAAATGTCTCAAATCTCTTGACTTCAAAGGGATATCATTGGCTGTCTCTATATCACCAGCACGAGGTTTCAACACAAACTTTTTAACTATTAAATGTTTGCAGACAGAAAGGAGGTTTTGATTAAAATTAGCAAGGGAGCAAAGTCTTTTTGTTTTGTTTTTTAAACTGGAAATTTTGTGCACATTTACCCGAAGTAAATATTTTTGAAAACACACCATAATTTGTTATTATTCCTAAAACATTGGATTTCACTTTCTTAATCAGGAACCAGGTTTTGATTTGCTGTTCGAAAATTCGTGTAGGGTTGTCTTGTTTACCCCCCGCCCTCCTCCCAAGGACGTCATATGGACTTCTGAGGGTTGTCCTGCCGGGAATATGTGGACGTCCAAATGTCCGCTTTGGGCCAAAAACGTTATTGTCATGGGATATCTGCAGAACATGCTTAGGACACATATGGGGTATCAACGGGACGTTTATACGCCACCCTAAATCTGGGATACATCCCATGCGCATCCAAGAGATGTCTCCACGATCAGAAAGAACAAGCAATGGGAATGCATTCTTTCTCGTGTCCGTTTGAATAGAAAAGTAGAGATTTTTTTATTACTCGAGCAAACGCGTGAAAAAAAAATCACACAATGACACGCATGTGAGGGAATCTCTCATTTTGGTTATTCCAAAGTCTTCCCTTCCTTTTAAATAAGTGAATCTTTAGTTTATTATTTAGTTGTCCTGTTCTAATGCAAACACAAAGAGATTTAATACCAATAGCAATTCATTTTAAATAATTTATAACTCTTTTTTTAATATTAACGTGTCTTTATTTTTATATGTAGCATTATGACACGCGAGGGAGAGATTCCACCATCGTCAATATTTGTATTACTTTCTGCTTCACCAATAGAGTCTAACAGAGCTTTTATTCTCTGTTATTCTCGTTCAAGGCGCATAGTTATATGAAAAAATAAATAAACAAATTCAATATTTAAAAAAGTTTCATTTTTAGGTGACTTAAAAAATCTACGAAAAATGCGACGTGAACACACGCATGTGAGGGGATGCCCGCCAACTTACATAAAAATGCAACGAAAGGGCAAACAATAATGGGTAGTGGATGCAAATGTCCAGTAAACTGACGAAGATACGTTGTTAGAGAGGCAGGGACAACTACTTGAACGTTTACGTAACTACGTATTATTCTTTTTAATGTTAAAACCCAAAACTATAAAACATAAATAGGGTTATCTTCATTTCAGTAGATATACCTTAAAGCATTTTCTTATTGCATTTACATTAATGGGTAAAGATTACAGGTATGTGGGCTAAGCTCGTCTGATGGCTGGCATCACTCAACAATATGATAGTCATCCTAAAGCTACTGGGTCTTTATGTGTTCAAATATGATGAAATACATGTCACTTCGTGTGACCTCTGATGAACAGAAGAAATCTGCCAAGAACTTCACACTATTCATGGATTCATAGATGACACTGGTTGCATTAGACATGACAATTAAATACTTTCAGACGGTCAATCAAGGTTGAATCTGTTCATCAGTTCCTGGATAGAAGAAAATAACTGTAAGATGTTCTAACAGACATTCATAATATACTTACACAGGGTGCTCCCGAAATAATGGTGCAATTTCGAGAGGTGATTATTTACTTAAAAATAAGAAAAGAAGTTTCTTTGAAGAAATTGAAAATTATGCTTACGAGCAAACGTACTAATGAGGCATAAAAACAAGTTTTAATGTTTTTTCTTCCATCATTGTTAGAATATCAAAATATGTGCACATGCAAATTTTTGCAACTCGAACGCAATATTGATAATATAATAGTCAAATAAGATAAGATAAAATGAATTTTATGGGCGGGAACAGCACTATGGCTTACACCCTTCCCAATATAATAGTCAGATTCTTGTTTCTGAACAGTGAATGAAAAGTGTGAAATAATGAAGGAATTGTAAAGTAAATGCATACAAATGCATATCGTTATGGCAATATAATAAGGAACAATTTGTATGCATTTAGGTTTCAATTCCTTCATTATTTCGGAATAAAATGTTTGTTTTCAGGCAAATGCATCATTAGTCCATACTAATTCCACACACCACTATTTCTCATAATAATACATTTACGGCAAAACTGACATCAGAAACGTGTTTCCCGTAAAATTCTAGCCCAGGATGACATATTACACGACCTCCTTCTGGTTTAAGAAAACCAATCGAGATTCAAGATGGCGGCCGTGAAGAACATACCTTCCAACAGGTAGCAACTTCCATCCAATACCCACTACTATGGAATTAATTTCAATTTCTTTCAACGTTTTACAAATATAAGGGTATTTCCACACTTTTTCTTCACTCTTCAGAAGCAAACATCTGACTATTATAGATGATTTTTCACATGAAACCAAGAAAAAAAAAGCACCTTGAAGAAGTTCAGTTTTTGGGGCACTCAAAATTATAGTGGTGTCGTCAGAAATGATGTCATATCTCGACAAGTATTAACGTAAGTGAGGTCGGCTTAGCAAATTACACTCAAAGTAGTACCCAATGCCTCTACTTAGGTTATATTTATGATTGGCGAGTACAGGTTAGATAGGATTTCTATGATTGCCCTAAAAAAATAACAAATAATTCCTTAAACAAACCATTGAAGTTTGCACCATTATTTCAGGGACACCTTCACATAATATGATGGTCACGAAAATTGTACTGTTTGTTTCCTCTGTTGTCCATAGCAGCTCAAATTTCGGATGTAAACATATCTTACTATCTTCTAATTAAGCAACATACTTTGGTTTTGTAATTAGTGACAACCATCATGCACAGTAATTCCGCCAGACCTCCCTCCCGTGTGCGGGTGTCACCCTCAAAATCTTGACAACTCGCCTCCTCCAACTTTAAAATTTTTGCTGTGAAAAATCGATAGAAACAGCGCAAAACTCCACTTATATCCACCAAATTTTGACTTTACACCCCCTCAAACTGAAAATCCTGGCTGAAACCCTGATCGTGCAGTTCCCTTGTGAACCAAGCAAGAGAAAAATATGTATTATAAATTCTGAAAAAAAAGAATACATTTTGTACTAGCAGCTTTGTAAGAAAAAATATTGAGGTGTTTGATGGAATAAGGGCGCCAAAGAGGTTATGCCCTTTTCTCATTAAATGCATAAATTATGTCCATTATGTATAAATAACCGTCTGTCAAAGTTTCAGCTCAATATCTGAACTTTACAGATCAGGAGAGCTGTTTGAATGAGATTCCACAACATCCAGAATGGAGCCTCATGAAAGCATGTTATCACTTAGCAGTTGCTAATACGGTTTGTTTCCTTCCAGAAGCTGTTCATTTCTCTCTAAAAGCAAACGTAGAACTGTGTGGCTTATTAAGCGATAAATATGAATGAATTGAGCAATGCAGTATTAATTTTCAACATAATTTTTCACAAAATGCATCTTTCAAACTTACGCCCTTATTGCACCAAACTCCTCAATTACAAGTAGATTGTGAGGTGCAGCCTCCTTATAATGTGTTGCTAAGAGAAAGCGAGTATAAGGGCATAGTGAAAACGTGAGAGTGAAGAAGATTTGGTGACATTGATGATTTGTTGAAAGTTTAATAGAGGTTAATGTCGAGAGTTTTTTTACCTCTTTTTGGTTCCGGTACAGTTTGTTGGCTTTTATTAATTAAAATTAGTTCCCTATTTTGAGGAAGAATTCCTCCCCGCTCTATCTTTCTCTCTCTCTCTTTCTCTGTAATTTCAACAAATATGGTTTCCTCTGTCTTTTATTCCTCGCTTAATTAACCTTTGGTTCTCTAATTCAATTTGGTTTGTGGGTTCCTTTGAAGAATATAATTGATCTAATTATGGTCTCAAACTGGCATTTTCTATATCATAAGTTGATCTGAGATAAAAGGAGATTTTTTTTTTGTTTACTAATAATAAATTAAAGGTTTGAGGGCAATTTTATACTTTTTTGTTTGTTTTGTTTTGTTACCCTGTTAGTATCGCTTTTCCGTGTTTGAAGTCTCTTTGTTAATAGGTTTCAGACACATTTTTATTTTCTTCATCACCTAACAAAGGGGGCGGGGGAGTAACTTAATAACTGAAAGCATCATTTTAGGTTTCAACAGCAAGTTCTGTGAAGCCTTATAGCACCACTCTGTCCATCTGTCCGTCAATAACTTTCAACTCAGGAACTACTAGGGCTAGGCAGGTGGTTAAGGTGTCGATAGAAAGGTCTCAGCGAGACGACTGCTAACCCATATCATTCATTCAGATCGCAGGGGCGGGTAGCGAATAACAAGAGAGAATTTTCAACTCAGGAATTACTAGGGATAATACGGTGTCGTTGGAAAGGTCTAGTCGCAATTTTATGAACGGAACATTGATCATTCACTGAAGCCTTGCGGTGACTTATATGCACAATACCCCGACTGTTTATGTCTCACATGTTTAATATAATCTTCAGGAGATTAATTGTTTAGTATATCGTCTTGTGATTAAGGTGACCCTGGGGACACACTGAACGAGGTGTCACGAAATTCACGCTAAAGTGTAAATCCCACCTTGGGACATCAACCTCGTCTTATGGAAGATAATGATAAACCACCATAATAGGGTTACCACAATAGTTGCGGACCAAATATGGACAAATTAGCTTAAACTGTATTTAATTAAATAAAATGAGACTGTGAACAATTATTTGCAATATCAACATGAAATGTATATACTTAATACTAATCATAGGTAATTGTTTACATTAGGAGCTTTTCTATTGCCAATGTCGGAGTATAACTTATTAAGGATAATCTAAAGCAACCATCTCCAGCAAAAGATGGCAGCACTACCTCTGTATGTCTATTTTCACTGACTGTTACACGAAATTTAATTGCTGTTCCTACAAATTCAAACCTAGAGAGTTGAAAATTCCAGGAAAGAAAGTTCATAACCAATTCAAGAGCATGATCGATATCGATTTTTAATTTCCTTTCTGTTCATTGTTGAAAGAGCTTCTTTGTTATATGTTTCGATATTCATAACAACAATGAAGCTATTTCAACAATGAAGGAAAACGAAAATAAAAATTCGGTGTCGATCGTGCTCTTTGAATTGGTTATGAACTTTTTCCCCTGAAAGTTTGAATTCTCTAGGCTTGAATTTATGGGAGCAGCAAGGAAATTTTGTGCAACGATAAGAATACATTACACGTATACGGAGATAGTACTGCCATCTTTTGGTGGAAATCGTTGCTTTAGATTATCCATAAGTCCCACTAAGTTTCAACATATTGGTGTTTCTAGAAGAAAACAAAATTGATTGGGTTACTGTTTACATTGGTTACTTCCACGTACAAAATAGACATTTCGGTTGTGCTTTTAAAAGTACGAGTATTGATAAAATAATGTTTATGATTATCTAATAGTGTTCTAGAAATGTGAATTGAATCCCACATAATGAATACGAGGTCCTCTAATCTCACTAAGTACTAGGACGATAGTAATAAGTCCTGCATTAAATAAAAGTTTGGTACATGTTCAGTGACCGCTTGTAACTTTCATCTCGCAAAACCCTGCGATAGATAACACAAACTTCAACATAACCGGAGCTATCTTCGACAAAACCATTGTTGCATTATGCAGTTTGTGCGTGGTGTACAAAGAAGGCTTAGAAAAAAAAATAGAGCATTTCTTTCTTAGTTTGGAGTTTGGGCTCTGCTGTTGTTCTGTCAGGGTTTGTTCACACGCAGTAATATCTACCGTTGTTTCCTAAGTAAAGTTATTTGGTACTTTTGATAAAAGAGTGTTCATGTAACTGTTTTACCCCTAAATAATGACATTTTGTCAGCATCTTTTTGTACCTTTTTTGAATATTTTTTCAACCACTTTTTTTTACTTTTTGACCTTAGAAATGTTAACCCTAAAATGCGTTTACTAGTAATAAATACTTGCCTTACTCGTCTCCATGTTTGCGTATTAAAAATAATAATAATTAATCCATTTCATAGTTATATTCTCATTGGTTCACAGAAATTATTTCTTGTTTTTCTTAAAATTAAATATTACAGGAGTTAAGGTCAATTTCAGGGACATTTATTGGATTTGTTTGGATGACAGAGCTAAGAGGATCTCGAAGTGTCCAAGAGATTAGTACGCTCGCTTTCTTTGCGTTTGTTAACGGGTTCTATTCCCGTCGAACGAAGTGGTTTAGAGTCAACTTTCCCCAAAACTGTAGGTCCCGTAATTAGAAATTCACGAGCTCGTTTACGACGTTAATAACAATTTTGGCAATCAACAGAGCAAAGAGAAAAAACATATCTTTTACTCAGCTAGTATATTCCATATGAGGGAAGACATACACGACATGTTTTATATATAGCTAATAACTATACAGAAACGTTCATACAAAAGTTAGGCTATAACATGAAAAAATTAAGGACAGTAATTACTAAATGAATACACGCAACAAAGCTTTCATCTCTAGGCTATGCGTAGAAAATATAAAAACAAATGATTGTACAGGGTGTTGCAAAATAACACCGACAAACCTACCTCATGTAATTCCTGACATGAAAATAAGACAACAAAATACATATAGACGATCCAGGGAGCACAAATGCTTCGTTCCGGCGCTATAGGCTGCCGAAACCATGAGAAAATTAACTTTAAAGTTTGATATTCTCAATACCATCAACAGTAGAACTGTGGGAGCAAGGTACCCTCAAACTTCAAACCTGTTCCATCCAAAACTACATATTCGCAATTGTCCAATAAAATATGTTGGTAACACTAAGAGTTCTGCTGCTGCTGCTGCTACTACTACTACTTTTACTACTACTACTACTACTACTACTACTACTACTACTACTACTACT
>JAGDQP010039724.1:0-14421 GCA_022664845.1 Lepisma saccharinum | reverse complement strand
AACATTGCCTAGTTTTTACGGAGATATTTACGCATTTCCAAAACCAGTATGGATAGAATATAAACTGCAAAAAGATATATTTGAGTTAGCCATGACATCTTGGGGTCCATAAAAAGCCTGCCCCCTCTCACAAGACCATAGACGCTGTCACACTAGGTAATAATTGGTTACCGTGTATAGCTCGCAAACGACGAAACATTGAAATTCTGTTTTCACATTTGGTATGAGAGCATTGAATAGTATATGCTGACCTCGATGTTAAAGGTCAACTATTTAACTGTGTATAGATCGTAGACGACGAAACATATTAAAATTCTGTTTTCACAGTGATATGTACAGCAGGTAGTATATCATAGGTATATCAAACCCAACTATCAATATCCAAACACGCAAGATATGCGGCATTCTATTTTGTGGTCAATAATAACCATGTTAGAGGGTGTTAAAAATTTTTTCATGGCATAATAGACCAATTCGGCCCAGCGTTGATGAAGAAAAGTAAAACACGAACACCAAACAAAAATCAATCATAAAATTAAAGAGAGCGCAAGAATGTTTCCTAATTCTATACCCAGGGCATTATTTAAGAGCTCAAACCAAACGCTAGTATATTAAGAGTTGGAAAAGTTTTGTAGAATTGCATTGTAATTATAAAGAAAAAAACGCGAGAGACCACCTACCATTTGTAACATCAAGTATGTTCACCCACATTTTTTAATATCTCCTTTTTCATTCCGAGGAAAACCCTGTGGCAAGCAAAAGAGAAGGAACTATCTCGTAAAGAAATTGCGAACAACGTGTACCATGTTGCCGTATACTACTTGCAGGCAGTAATGCCAGTACTAAAGAGGCCGAATTTTAAAATTGCTACAATTTCACAATATGTGATTTAAAATGTCAAGAACGTGGACTGTTCTTGAAATTGGAAGCTGTGTCCTTAATCACCTCAAAATACTCTCAGGAAAAGAGTCAAGCACTAATTCAAATAACTGTGCGGGACAGCAAAAGAATAATTATTTACTCATATACGGTAAAAAACTAGAATATTGAAACTATTACACACAAATTCCTTATACATGGGCACTCTCAAAGTAAATGCAATAATGTGCGTAGGGTTATAGACAAACAGTTTAAAAAACACCTAAAATTCGTTCCAATTTATGTACCAAAACAGTATATTTCTTTAATTTGAATGGCCCTAAAAAAAAAGAAAGGTCCTTCGTATTATCTTCATGTGGTTACGCATGATAATTTCTATAATTTAAAAACATTGCAAGAAGAATGGGGTAACAATTTTACCACGAACAGTAATTAAATATTTGACCTTGGTACCAAGCACCATCTTGGTGACTTGGACCCAGGTAGTATCAAAAGACTCATATTAGGTAGTTTTCACCTGCTAGAAAGTGACCATTCGGTTGGGTGGCCAACAGACTCATATTGGGTACTTACCGCCTACTATTGACCAATGGTTGTAGGGTGTGGGTTAGGTATAGAAACTGACTTCAGATTTGATATTAGCATACCGAAAAAAGTCCTCGCAGCCACATATTGTGTTAGGTTAGTTAGCCTAGAGGACATGTAATCGCTGCTTTGGGGTGCTGTGTAGGGGATGAGAAAGAGCTTCGTAGTCTCCTATTCCATGTTATTTGGGTTAGGTTAACTAGCATATATCCCGATGCTATGCTCGTAGCCGTAACCTATGTCCCGTGTTGGAAACTGACTTCAAATTTCTGTTGTAATCTCTGTTAGGGGTTGGGACGTAGCCTCTGTAATTTGTGCTATGTTAAGTAGTGTTTTTTGGAGGGGTTGAAAAAGAGCTTCGTACCCTTTTATGGAATCTCTGCTATCGTGCACTGGTGTACTATGTTAAGTTAAATCCTGTGTAATCTCTCCTATGTTAAATAGGGGCTGGAAAGGGTTCGTAGTCTGTTGTACTATGTGGTGTTAAATAACGTAATTTGCATATATTCCTGTGTATTTCTGCTATGTTAAATAGGAGCTGGGCCGTAGTCTCTGTACTTTGTACTATGTTGAGTAATGTGTTTGTTTTTTTTTGGGTTGCAAAAAAGAGCTTCGTACCCTTTTATGGAATCTCTGCTATGTTAAATAGGGGTTGAAAAAAGGTTCCGTAGCCTTTCATAGTTTTTAGGGGGGGCGAAAAGAAGGGCCTTTTATACATTGTAACCAAAAACTGGGACACCGTGTATCGTGCAGCCCTGGACTCCTTGCTATCAGCCAGGTATGGAAAACTAGTGCAATTTTCCACAAAGTGTTCGTCAGGTGACGGGTATACTACTGTCATTGCTCCCAGAATCACCTTTTCTTTATTAACGGGTGGAGGTGAATTTTAAAAATGCGAGTAAAGAAGTCTTGGTTAATATAATAAGAAAAAAAGTACGATTTATGTTAGCAAAATAAGTAGTAATTTTTAACTTGTAAAGTTTAGGATGTTCCTAAGAAAAAAAGAAAAGATAAAGCTTACAAATGGTAAAATTTTCCGTGAAAGTACCCCCTGCCTCCATCCCGATACAGAGTATTTATTGAACAAGGAGGCAACCGTGATAAGTAGAATATTTGAGAAGTATATGCGAGACAATACATACGAAATACATATAAGGTACAGTATTCCACCCATTTGACATGAAAGGAACTAAAGAACGTGCAACCATGGATGATTGAAAAAACTGCTACATGTGACCTGTGATCAAATGATTTTTGTTAATGTAGGAAACAAATTAGCTCGAATAGGGGGAAAACGAAAATTATACTTCATTGTGGTTGGTAAGCTGGAGGGAAAGAGGCCGTTGGGAGAATCGAGATGTCATTGGGATGACAAAGCGATCGTCGAGAGGTTGGATGTCCGTGCTAATAAAGTGGCTTGATCATGCCCAGCATAGAATCTAACGGCGAACGTTTGTTACTGCGGCAATCAACTTGCGAGTTCCGTAAGCCATAGAGTTAGTAAAACTAGAAGTAAAGAAATTAAAGGGGATTCTGTTACTTTTGAGGAAGGTCCAAGCATAGCAATTGATGAGGAAAGTGGCAATGAAGTGTCAACATACAGGGCAGGATGAGCTTCTCAGTTATTGAATGACAGCTTAAATAGTGTTGGATCATCACCAATCAAAGCAAAATAATGAAAGAAGGAACATTTACAAAATGAATGAAATGCATTGCATCGCACAGTGGGCCGAAATTGACACTTTTGTAGGCATAATTAATGTACGATTGTCCAATGATTATGATGCATTATATATGGCCAAAAATGAAAAGAAACGGAGAAATGAATTGAATTAGATTGATTTATTGAAAATCAGACATTTTTAACATGCAGCAAATCGTACAAGGGAATTCAACATATGATATGACGATATGTGAATCACTCCTACAATACAAATATAGCAGTGGTACATAAAATACATAAATGATGAACATAAAAATTTAATAATGTTTATACGTGTTTTATGCTGTGTGTGGGTCAAAAGGCACACAACTCACACAACTACATGCTCATGCCGTTGAAATGTGGATATGCGTTTCTACAGTTAAATACTGTACAAGTCTGTGGAAGTAAGACTTTAGTTACCACACACACACGTATCATCATGTTCTCACTATCAGAGTTCGATGGGTGCTACTTCACTCACTATCACTACTACTGTCTTCACCGTCATTTTCATCGCTGCGACTGTCTTCTGTTGCTGTAATTTTAAAAGGCTCCACCAGAAGACGTTGCTGCTGAAAGATTGCTTCTCTTTCCCTGCAGAGGTCTTATTGAAGAAATGACAGGGTCTGATGTAGTAAGTTAGTTAAAAAGCAGATCTTTTGTAGCATATCTTGACATTTTCCTAAAATCATGCTGCCTGAATCGCCTTAAGTCTTTATTTCGTGCTTCCTTTTTTTTTTGTGTGTGTGTGTGTGTGTGTCTGAAGTAATGCAGCAGACATTAATGAAGAACCATGACGCATAATTTTATGCACAAAGGCAGGGATGTAGACCACGGATACTTTATACTCATCAATACACGAACACTGATGTCAAATCCGCAAGAAATAACTCCCAGCACAACACCAAACCTCTCAAAAGTACCTTTTCAATCCCAGTAATTCCTGCTGACAGACTTGGATCTTGGAAAAATCTCCGTGTCGTATTGCCATCATTAGATGTCCCACTTCCATCAGGCTTAGGTTGGTCCACCAAAAGATTCATTTCATTTTGGAATTTTTCACGTATAATTTCCTTACTTACTGTAAAGTTCTGTTTATCTTGTCCAATAACTTGCCATTTTTTAATATCAAGCCGATATGAGACGTGTACAAGGCATTCAGAAAAGCGAATCCATGCGTGGAGAGCGATCCCAATTGAAATTTATCAATATTAATGGGCCTCCTCCTAACTTTTATCAATATCGTTCATTTGGGTTGATGAAGCACCGCAAACGTAACATTTCGTAGAAGAAGCTGTTGATGTTATTGCATTACAGAGTTTGCCGTCTATCATGTAGTTTTTAAATGTGTAAACAATGTCCTCCACTATTGTTGCTAACTTCTGTGCAAGATCAGTCAATTTTAAACCCATCATGACATATTTTTTACTGTCATTTGCGAAGAGGCACACATGGCAGCTATATTTTTCATGTTACACCTTACATATTATAGACTTCAACAATGCTTGCATTTCAGGTGCACAACGAGGTACATTTTTTTGACGGACACATATTGTAACCACTGATGTTGATTACAAGAACTTGAGAGTTTCATTTACACCATCTCGTATTCATCGTGAAAATTGGAATGTATATGATTAATGTACTGTATGTAATAATAATAGCAACACTAAGTAATTACCCATACTGATACTTTTTCCCAAAGATCGCCTGAATTTCTAATGTAGTTTTTGTTTTATGAGCTACTGAATATGAACTAATATTTTGCTTCCCCGAATGACATTCTTAATGTAATAACAACACACACAAAAGCTTCACTTTGAAAGCATACAGACAATGCAAATGTAAAGCTAAGGGAAATTTCATACTGTATTTTAAACCTTGCGGTCTTGTCAAACTATGGAACTGTTACTCATCACAAAACATTCACTTTGAAAAACTTAGGTTATGCGCGACTTTTTAGGTCATCTGACCCACTGTGCATCGGGTCGAAAATCTGAACAGCCCCTACAAAATCGAGAAAGGTGGCAACCCTGGTACTCACAGAAGTACAATATGTCCATAAAAAAAATGGTCCCCACCCCTTGTACTACTGGTTTATCACAAAATATCCACGCCGGCCAGCTGGCCGAGCGGTCTGCGGCGGTAGGCCATCGGCTCGAAGGTCCCGGCAGGGGCATGGGTGTTGATTTTAACAGCTAAAGGTGAATCGTGACGGGCTGAAGTCCAAAGTTACTAGACTGGCCCATATAAAAATAAAAAATAAAAAAAAATATCCACAGCCCGATGGGAACTACACGGCGAGTAAGAGAGTTTCATACATCTTTGAGCTTGCAACTAACCATAATTAGTGCAACAAGGGTTTAAGTCTGCAGGGATGCACGAAATAAAGTTTTGGGTTTGGCTACAATGAAACAAAAGAAAGTAGAATTCCTTTCTTATTTGAAAATCGTTGGTTGTTTTTTAAAATAAGATTCGTTTGATAATTGTTTTTAGAAATGGTTGATGTTAAATAATTTTCTCGGTAAGATTTACGAAACAAATAACAATGTAAATAAATGTTTAAACGTCTGGTGTTTATGTGCTGTGGTGATGGTATTACGATATTTATGGTAGTTTATGTCTAGAGTTTCGTTACGTCTGTCTTCAGCATATATTAGTGATTACTAATAAATAATAGTTCTACACTGTACATCTCTTCTGGAAGATCGTACCTACGTATCAATGTGTAAGGTAGAATTCGTTATAGAATACTAATCTACATTGCATGATCTTTGTGGCTTGGCTTTAGAACGCAACAGATGTGTAAAGCTTTAGAGTTACGATCTAATCTAACATTAACTGGAAAGCATTGTAGACTTGGTAGCGTTATAGTGAAGCATATGCTGAGATTATATTCAATATAAGTATCTAAACTTACAGCAAAGTCCATACTGAATATTTATTTTTACTCCTACTCCCAAAGTCATCCAAAAATGAAATCTGCACCAACGATAGACTGCATTTAACTATATAACGTACTTTATTCCTTTAAATAAATAAATAAAAAAAAAAAGATACACTTTTTTTAGATTCAAGAACAAATTCATCATGATGTGACCTTGAAATGAAAAATATAATGTTCTGTGAAAATTAATTTCCTTACCTTCAAAACGAGCCCAAGATTAATTCTATCATAATTAAAAGCCAAATTATGATTTTTTGTTGTTAACTTTGTGCGCATACTTTTTTACCTTTTTCTCCTGTTGGCAATAGTGCTGTATTAATACCGTCCAACATTTTATATATGTACATTACTATATGTCATCTACCATCCTACCAATTTTCGCGAAATCTGAGACGGTTGGGTTGGGAGCTGTGATGATTTGGCATGAATTGACGCGATTTTGAATGTGGTAACATCGCTGTTACATTTTATGACAACTAATAGCAAAAGAACAACTCTAAATACTTTTTTTCACACATTTTTTTACATCAGGACTAGTAATGATATAGTAATTATTATTTTCTTCACAAAGATTAGTATTCTAAAAGCTGCACTAATAGTCATTTTAAATCCCGCGGAGTGGTCACTCATGCTGTTGAGACGTTGCCACAAAATAGCTGAATTTCAGGACAAACTTTTTAAAGAGCTGTTAAAAAGTGCGTTTAGTTTATGATTTGCTGAATATACAACATATGGTGGGTTGGGTGGTGTCACTTTCCTACTTCTCCTTGTAAGCCAAAGACTGATCCACTATGAAAGTTAGAAAAACTAATTAAATGCGCATAATGTGATAACATTTCACTGATTTCAATATGTTTCCATAATAAACGGTATACACTAACGCGAAAAGCAACGCCACACGTGGGTTCAGAAATAAAAAATGAGAATATTTGACGCAGAAGATTCAGAAGATAGAGGATGGCGGGAAGACAAATAACATACGAGATCTATACAAAGGGTAAACTCGTTAGGAATGACTAGAAATGAACGTGGAGATCTTCAGGAGGGTCCGACTAAAATTATCGATGTGTGGGAAAGTAATTTCGACAAACTTCTTAATGAACACAACGGAAAACAAACAGAGGAATTTGAAATCTATACCGCAGAACCGTGGATACCCGAACCTAGCGCGATCCAGATCGAAGTTGACAAATTTCAAATCACCAGTAATAGACAATATTTCAGCTGAATTAATAAAAGCGGGAGGAACGGCACAAATGAAGTAACTACATAAATTGATAAGTGCTATACGGAAAAAGGAGGATCTTCCAAAGGAATAGGAAACCTCAATATTTAAGATTTATATATATATATATATATATATAAAGCGACAAATCGGACTGTAATAATTACCTCGGAATCTCGTTATTTCCACCCTGTTACAAAGTGTTAACACCCCTAATTGTATAAGTAGATGAAATAATTGGAGACCACCAATGTGGATTTAGAAGAAATAAATCCACATTGGGCCAGATTTTCGCCCTGGGAAAAATTTTGGAGAAGAAATGGGAACACAATGGGACTGTTGATTCATTGATTTTAAGAAAACACATGATTCTATCAAAATGGAAAAGTTATATAGTATCCTGTTACGATTTGGAATTCCGAGAAAACTTTTTCAACTAGTGAAGGTGTGTCTTAGAGACCCCATAAGCAGAGTACGGATAGGTAATAAATAATGTGGCAGATAGTTTCAAGATTCGCAACGGATTGAAACAAGGTGATGCCTTATCGCCACTACTCTTGAACTTTGCGTATGCGATTTTAAATGTTAAAAGGGGACAAAAAGGGACTAACACTGAATGGTTTGAATCAACAGTTCGTATACGCGGATGATGTAGATTTAATAGGGGACGATATAGATGCACTACAAAGCAACACCGATGTCTTACTAGAAGCGTGCGATGAGATAGGTCTACAGGTAAACATAGCTAAAACAAAATACATGAGAACAAGCCGAAACACAGGGAATGAACGAAATAAAAACATAGTAATTGGTGAGGAGATCGTAGAAAAAGTAAACAAATTTAAATACTTGGGAGCATACATAACAAGCAAAAACGAAGTCAAGGAAGAAATAAAAAGCCGCTTAGTTTAGGACAAACGCATGTTTCTATTCAGTCCAAAAACTCCTTACCTCTCGATTAATATCAAGGAAACTTAAAATATACAGAACAGTTACTCTGCCGGTAATACTTTACGATTGTGAAAGTTGAAGCACAACCCTAGCAGATGAACAGAAATTACGTGTTTGAAAATAAGGCCTTGAGAAAGATATACGGATCGAAACGGGACGAGATGACTGGAGAATGGAGGAGACTGCATGATGAAGAACTCCACAAACTCTACAATTCACCAGATGTTCTAAGAATAATAAAATTGTGACAATTAAGGTGGGCAGGCCATGTAGCTCGGATGGGAGAAAACTAAGATTATATTCTATTCTGGTTGGAAAGTCGGATGGAAAGATACCGTTGGGAAGACAGACGTCATTGGGATGATAATATTAGAAGGGATCTTCGAGAAGTAGGTGTTTGTGATGTAAACTGGCTTGGTGTTGCTTAGGATAGAATCCAATGGCGAACGTTTGTTACTGCGGCGATGAACTTGCGTGTTGCGTAAGCCATGGAGATAGTTAGTTAGTTAAATAAACGATATGATCATTTACTATTCTTACCTGCAATATTTGCAACAAAATGTACATATTAATTAATATAATGATTGAAAATGAAAATAGTAAGAAAGACAAACTATCTGCGAGTAAATCAACAATACTTACTTCCAATGGTACAAGGTCACTACTGTTTACTGTTGGAATAACTTGCTTTGAACCCACAACCTGGACACTGGCCTTTACACTTATGTTGCGACAATATCCTCGTTGTGTATCCTTTCCTTTAATCATTCTTCGCACAACATCTCCTGGCATTAACGATCGATCTGCTAAGCCCACCTACAAAATTTAAAAGAAACAAGAAAATGAAAGTTATACGTAAAGTAAAGTTTTAAGAAGTACAGTTTAGTTTTATAACATTAAGAACAGTACATGGGAGCCGCAATACCACGTAGAAAACTTGCTCCCGACCTCAACCATATTTCCTCACGTTTGGCTCTTATGCTTCACTTAAGTTTCAAACTGACATATGGTAAAGGCGTTCTGAAACCACATACAAAAAGATATAAATCTGAAAAATGTAATTTGCAAACAGCTGTGTCTTTAAAAAATATATCTGCAGCAGTGGACCATAATAACTTCTGGGGATCAAACAATGCCAAACACTTCGCCTCATTCCAATCCTAAGACCCAAACATTTTCACTGAACAATACTATCAGAAGGAAGACTATTCGTTGATATATGTGTAGAATAATCTGAATCTCATCTGAAAAAAAAAAAAAAAAAACTTAATGATTCGCCCTTATAATCAATTAACTACACTGTATGTAGCTAGAATCTGGAGTGAATTCCAAATTTATATTATTTAAATGTTTAATTACTTTTCTCTTCTACATAATTAACGATATTTTGATACAGATTGTCCAACTCGTAAGGAGCCCCGGGAAAAGTGTTATAAAAATCTTAATAAAAGAGAAAATGAAACCAAATTTGTACATGACATACCTTTATGGTTGAGAAATGAAGGTACATTACAAGAGGTGCTGGAAGTGACCTCTCACTCTGTATACACAGTTCAACACGACACTGCATGTTCGTGAATGTTGCTGCCAGAGTATTGGGCGTGATTGCTTGGATTTCACGGTGTATATTCTCACGTAACTCGTCGATGGTGCGTGGTTTGTTCTTGTACACAGTATCTTTAAGGTGACCCTACAGGAAAAAGTCAAGGAGGGTCAAGTCAAGTGACCTTGGGTGCCATAATCCTCTGGAAATCACTCTGTCAGAGAAAAATGATTCCAGCGCAGCCATACTAGCTTTAGACGTGTGGCATGTTGCCCCATCTTGCTGGTACCACCGAAGTGTCAGTTCCTCGTCATCCACCTGATTCACAAATTCATGAAACAATACCTGGTACACTTCACTGTTGACAGCAGTGTAAAAAAAAAAAAATGCCCGATGATGCGCCGTTGTCATAATGCACAGAACACGCCCACCTTCTGTAAATTAAGGGGTTCCTCAAAGACTGCATGCGGGTTGTCACTACTCCAGAAACGTGTGATTTGCGAGTTCACGTATCCTGACAAGTTGAACTACGCTTCATCACTGTACCACGTGTACTGCAATATTCATGGTCTGTCAGCGATAAATCGCTAAAACCAATGGCAGTATGTTAAGCGTTTATCATGGTCAGTCTATGTCAGTTCCTGAACAACTGTAAACTTGTAGGGATACAGGCCTGCTTCCTTAGCAGCTCTGTGACAAGTGCTCCGCTTTAGTTCAGTTTCCTGCGTTAAATGGCGGAGAGACTTTGTGGGCGACGCCAACAATCGTGTCTTTACCTCACGCACGCTTTCTTACAATTTTTGTAACACTTTTCCGGGGTCCCTTACGAGTGGGACGCCCTGTACTTATAACGCGTAGCGAATTGTACTAGTTGATGTCGTTGCCTGTTAAACGGCACTGACAAGGAACAAACTCGAAGTTACAAACTCAGATTTGGATGAAACTTTCACAGTTGACAGTCTTCCATGTGAAAAGAAATAAGGTGAACTTCTACGTTTCTCACTTACATCAAGAAGCAACTAGGTGATTGGAAAGTTATGTGATTTTCCTAGTGAAATATACTGGGTAATTCAAATGTGGACCATATAATGTCTACAAATTTGACGCAATATGCATGTAACTACCTAGGTATATCAAATGCAAATTAGACCATTAGTGCATCTTTGACGCATGCTACATGTTCTGTCCGCCAACTCATATTCAACATTTTTTTTCAAATGGAAAAGGGGCAAGTAGCATATCAAATACTTCTTAAATTTTCTCAGAATGTGAAATTAGTTTTAATGTATTTTTAACCATTCTCATTACAATTTATCACATGTGATCCCGCGGGTTTTTCTTTTCTTTTCTTTGTGACTTTTTGCGAAGTAACTGGTAATTGGTGAAAGTTTATTTCTTGTGGGTCGCAACATTGGTACCATAAAGTTTCGTACTTCATAGGTTGAAGTCATTTAATTTCTTTCTTTTTTTTTTCTATGTTGAAAGTCGGTCAAGTGCGTTTTGACATGGGGAACTGCGTGCTCGTGAGAGCAAAACACGTGGCTTCTTTCACGAGAAGAAAAAAAGAATCTCTATATACTATGACGTGACGGTGTTTCAATTCAGGAAATGAATTGTTTCTACCTTCGCCCAAGCAAAGTACAAGAAAGCAAGGAATTATTTTGTTCCCAACAATAAACATTGTAATGCTATTCAGCACGCAAAATATATAGGGTGAAGTGAATAAAAAGAAGCAAATACTCGAAAGTGTTTACTCGCGAGTATTTTCTTGTGCCAGTTGAGAGTTTACTTGCAAGTTATTTTTACTCACTCTTATTTAAGTAATTGCTTCTAAGTTCCGAGCATTTACTTACCACAGAAGCATTTACTTTCAAAGCACAAGTATCTACTCCTGATGGGAAAGTATACTCCCTTTTTCTTCACTTAGTTCTAAATATTTACTTAAAAATAGGCAAGTATAAGCATTTACTTGTTTCTATTCACTTCACCCAATATACTAGAGAATACTTAGCTCGAAAAATCTCATTTCTGTGTAAGCTCAGGATAGAGAAACGTGATGTGCTCTTCGTACTAAGTAAGATAAGATAAAATGAATTGTATGGGCGGTAACAGCACTATGGCTTACGCCCGTCCCGATACGGGGGAAGCCCCTTATCTTTGTCAAGTCTAAAAATAGCTGTTAACTAAAATGATAAAAGCATATAAAAGCTGAAGATCTAAGCTCTTCAGAAAAATAAAATCGTAGTAAAAACTAAAGATGTAGATGGTCTTTAGCATAAAAGGTAAACACGTGAAGGCTGTAAAGGCCTTCACAAATATAAAATAATACAACATAAAACTTAACAGCTATGGGACATAATCATCTCAGAGAGACGGAGATAAACCTGTCTCACGAACAAACTGGAGAACTCTCCGCAACATACCTGGTGCATTCCCTAATAATGACGCCATGTCATTGGGGAGGTGATAACGTTGTCTGAGATGATTATATCCGGGACAATCTAAAAGCACGTGACGTATACTTAAAACCGCATCGCAATTATTACAATGTGGTGGATCCAAACGTCGCAACAAATAACCGTGTGTCAGGCGACTGTGTCCTATACGTAGACGACATAAGAGGACTTCTTCATGCTCTTCGTACTACTGAAATGAGTTCTCACACAAGTAAAAGCGCGTCCGCGTTTCCCCGTCCGCGTGAACTAAGAAACAAGAAATAGTTGTACAAAACTTGCCGAGGATTCGAATTTCGTTGCAACTTACCTGCTGAGAGTACTTCGATTGTGACGTCATCAAAGGAGCTAAACAATACTAAATACTTAAAACTACATATATTTCTTGCTTTTATTTCCAAAGTTTAAAAAAAAATCACAGAAAATCTTTGAAAACATTTCTTAGAGTAAGGAGAAAATGGACATTAGAATGATTACATGTCATCATTAACTTATCTTCTAATGACAAAAAAGCAGGTACTCAAATGGCTACTAGGTATTTCGTAATTCCTTTAGACATCATATATTAAAAGGTGTGGAAGATATGATTTATTTCTCAACCCCTAAAATCATCCGTATTCAGGGTTTTTAAAAAATTTAAGGACTCCGTAGCCAAAGTGTTAAGGATGGATAAGAAGGGTGTTATCGATTGTTTTTTTCAATTGGTGAACATCTTGTACTTTTCTGGTTTTTACATTAATTAGTACCTCCACTATATGATATGGTGTATCATTTTCCAAATTGCTCCCAGTATAGGAGCTGAAGTGTCAGATATAGCCAAATCCCTTCATATACGATGACGCTCCTCATTGAGAACTCTTCTGGTATAGCGGCCAAGGCATCTATTAAAGATTACAACCCAGCATTCGTCTGAAGAAAACTCTCAAATAGCATGGACAGCATGAGCTGCACGAACTCTCATATTCTCCCCAGTGCTTATCCGAAGCCGGTGATCGTAAGCAAAGAAACAAGGGAGCTGGGTGAATTGTTCAGTTTATTATAATTATTATTTAAGGAAAACGTGACTGTGCAAAGTACCTGGGAAAGTTTAAAAATCGTGGTTTAAGATGTAACAGTTGACAAATGCATACGTTTTTTAGAAACTACTATCACTCAGCGAAATATAAGCTGTCTTCAACTGACAACGCTCAGTTATAGACACGATTCCGCGTCGGTACCATCCTGTCGGTTTGCAGGCAAAAGAATTCTCGGACTTCGTTTACAGCTTCCTCTATGTTATAAAACTGCCTACTGAGATAATGCACCAAGGTTGAAGTTGGTGAGTTGGATATTGTGGAAGAAATTTGTGTTCTTTCTTGAGCTCCGCCAGGAACACCGGCAGAGCGGGAGTAACTGAGTGTTTCGCGGAGTGATATATACCGTCATAGAGATAAAAGTAAGTACTTGCATATACTACATTTATTTTTTTAAATACATTAAGTATGATACAAGTTATTAATGAAAATTCGATACAAGTGACTCCTACTTTCTTAAGGAAAATGTTTCGTTAGTACGTGGAATTAAAAAAGTGAACGTAATCATTCCTCGGTCATCGATATTGAGCCAGCAGGAACTGTTGTACTTTGAACTTTAATATATATATGCTACTCTATTATATGCTCTCTCTCTCTATATATATATATCCACGTATAAGATATACCGACTTTTTTCGGGGGTAAATGCAACGAGCTAAACTTCAAGAACATTCTGGTTGCATAACAACCAGACGTAGAAATTTGGAAAAATCTTTAGCATCCAGAAATAACTTGAGATTTCCGAGAAAACGGCTGAGTGCAGGTGTGGAGCGAATAGGATTTAGGCTAGGGTGATCCTTTAAGGGAGTGTTAGCGAAGACGGAAATTGAATTGGTTAAGTATTCTAAAAGTTATTAAAAAAGGAGCGAAGAAGGTGGCAGAAATTATAATCTTGGTTGTACGTCTAGAGGGTGGCGGTTACATAAGAGTCAAGGCGTGAATACAAAAAAAAGTAACAAATAACTGGAATATGGTTGATACGTGATTTGTGTTAACGAGAACATTCGTTAACTATCGCGTCGATAAACGGACATTCGGACTTTGGTGTGGGAGAATTCGA
>JAGDQP010039723.1:0-17596 GCA_022664845.1 Lepisma saccharinum | reverse complement strand
TACCAACCTACTTACCATTTTTGTCGCTTGATGACAGCAGTAAGTGGCCTGGCACTATCAAGGTAGGTGATGACTGTTTGGCGATTGACGAGACCTGGCCTCTTTGATCGCAATGCCGCTCGCAGTCTGTCCAGCTGTTGACAATGGCATGAATAGTTTGGTTAGGTGCCAGTACGTCCCAGTGAATTATACTTCTGGTTTCCCACCTCGCACTTAACGTCATAATTTTCTTGCGCTGAGTTCTGTTTTGGACAAAGTCGATAAAAGAGGTTCAGAAAGGTGGCACAGTTCTTCGACGCTGTACATTTTGGTACAAACCCACTTCTCATCTCTAGTGACAATCCGTGGTAACAACATGTCATTTTTGTACAGAGAAAGCAGGATCACAACGCGCCCCTCCTGTTGAGTTCCACTCAACTGATGTGGAACTGAATGATCGAACTTTGTGGTTATACCCAGGGATTCGAGCCGTCTTTCAGCTGTCGTTTTGTGTACCTTGAAGGTTTCCGCTAATTCCTCTATGGTTGTGTTCGGGCTATTTCTTATAGCTTGGTCGAGATGATTCCCTTCGAAAATCACTGATGGCCGTTCAAACTGTGGATGAATTTCTGTCTCCGTCCCTGAATATCGAAACCACCGACAATATATGCTCTCGTTAACTGTACATTCGTCATACACTTGTCGGATGTTGCGGTAGACTGCAGCCACATTACTGCCTTTATCGAACTCAGTAATTATGCAGTGCCTGCTGTGCTCCTGATCGGTCTCGATGTTACGGACAAGATGCCCTGTTCATGTATGATCGTCCACACACGCTACCTGTACCTGTGGCTGCTCTAATGTTCTCCCAATTACGTGGCTACAGATTCACGCACTAACAGTGCCTTCTGTGAGATCACTACCCTGCTAATCTGCGACATGGGAAATCGGGTGCAAGGTTTGCACTTACTGAATACGTATATCGGATACTGACAATTCTAGTTTTCTAGATAGTATGGAAATAGATGCCCATCACTCTTTATCATGTAATTGAAAACAAAGGAATTACATCGTGTCCTATGTTGCCACGGTAGAACCGTTGAAAAATACTGCAAATATTCCTATTGTAAAATAATCGTTGTTATTGAAGTTTAGATAAATGTTATTTGGCTCTAACTTCGCGCTCCTTTTAGAAAGCTTTTCAAGAAACTAACGGCAAACATTGACCAGTTTGTGATATAAGTATGTTTAATAGAAAGAAAATTATATAATTTTCAATTCAATCTTATTCATAGTCTTTAAACAACTTAAATTTGGTCCGGAAATTATACCGTGTTCCGAGTTCCTGCTCTGAACACTTCAAGCATGAAACTTAAGTAAATTTAAGGACATGACTGAACCGATAAGAAAGTATAATTTTCCGTATAATTTTATCATGACCTTCAGAAGTACTAGACATAATTTTTTAGCAAGTTAGTAATTAAATACGTTCATTATAAAGAGCTAAAATAGTTTAGAAACTTCTTGATAACTACAGCAATGTTTGAAATAGTAAAGGAATTTTAATTGCAAAGGAAACTGTGGCCTAAGAAACTCAACATAATCTAGGATTGTCTACTTCTTGCGTCGACATTTTCAATATTGCGATAAAAAATAATGTGTCTATGAAATACTCCGAACTTTAGTGAACTTTTTATCAATCGCACAGTTCGAATGTTTAGTTTTGTTTTTTATATCATCACATTAACCAACAGTTTTTCTTTATCGTTATGTTCAGGATTGTAGAGTTTTTAAAAAAAAGAAAATCCAAAATCATAAGAGTTTTACTGTTTTGAAACACCATAAAAGGATTAGAGCGTAATTACTTTGGAGCAATTGTTCTGATTTCCTTATTTCCATGCTACCTAAACAAAGCCTACTAAATTTCAATTCTTAAAGACGCTTTGCTGGTTTCTTAAATCAATGTTTGTTGTTTCAGGACATAGATCATTCTTGCAGTGTACCTACTCTTTACTTTCAAAATTGTCTAACAGTGCAGAATAAAGTGACGTGTTTCGTCGATTTATATTTTAATAGCCCTAAAACTATTAAATACAATGTAACCAAGAACGGTTTTGTCGTTTTTGACATCCCATTAATCATGCGCTCACAGAAGATACGAAATGACGCACGTGCCTGCCAAGCGATCGGGAGTTAGTCTGACCAATGACCTTCAGTAATAGTGGCACGATGCTCACACACAGCAGTCATAGCTCGTCCAGTGTAAAAAAAGAAATGGAGGTATCGAAGCAGCTTGTTCGCGTATATTTGTTGTATGACTTTAAAGTGGGCCTGTCAGCTGCTGCATCAAGTTGCCGCATATGCCAGACATTTGGTGAGAATGCTATGGATGAACGCACTGCCAGGCATTGGTTTCAGAAATTCCATTCGGGAGATGTGAGCCTTGCTGATGAACCTCGCAGTGGACAACCACTTGTGTTGGATGACGAGGCCCTGAAAGCAGCCATCGAGGTTGACAGTGGTCTAACGTGTGATGAATCTGCAGAAATGTTCCATATTTCCGCTGAAACAGTCAGACTGCAGCCCCACACATTGTCTGCAACCAACAAGGAAGAACAAGTGGCAGCCTGTTTGTCCTTGCTCACTCGGCACCTGAACACACCCACATCTGATTGCTTGCTCACTGGGTACGAAAATTAAGTCCTCTATGACATTCCCAAGAGTACCAGACATTGGTTCTCGCCACGTAACCCTGTTCCTCACACCTCAAGACCTCCTCTGCATCCACGAAAGGTTATGCTCTCTGTATGGTGGACTTATCCCCAAGTGGTGCATTATAAGCTCCTTCCAGGTGGTCAGACCAGCACTGCTGACCTGTACTCACAGCAGTTTCCAAGGGTGCAACGTGAATTACGGCAGAAGGAGCCGGCATTGGTGAATCACAAGTGTTTGCTGTTTCTCGACGACAATGCCAAGCCACATGTGGCAAAGAGGAACCGGTAGACCCTTCAGCAACTTGGCTGGGAGACACTGTGCCATGCATCATATTAACCGGACCTTGCGCCAACAGATTACCACCTGTTTCATTTCCTCAACAACCACCTCCGTGGGAGATCCTTCAACAATTAGGGAGACCTGGGGAACATACTCACGGACTTCTTTGACTCGAAGACCGCCGACTTTTATCACCAGGATATTGTGTAACTCCAGGAACGTTGGTAAAAGGTGTTGGATGCTGATGGAGCTTACTTTGAAACCTAAACATGAGTACCGTCCACTGTATTGTTCTCTGTTTATCACAGCTCTAGAACGGCAAAAACGTTTTTGGATACCTTGTAGATTGATTATTTGAGTTAGGAGCTTGGAAAACATTTATCAAAATTCACGTATGAAGTTGATAAATATAATTTTATTAGAGAAAGAGATAACACTATTTCAATCTGAATACAATATCAATATAAACTGTACAACTTGATAGACAGTTATCTAAAATTTATGCTGTAGTTAGACTGATATAAACAAGCCTCAAATTTTAACAACACTTCTCTTACCGTTACCTGTCTTGTTTGAACCTCCAGCTCATTACACATTTAAGTAAAATATTAATAATAAAATCAGCACTCGTGATCTTAAGATAATGACGTATTATGATGAGCATTCTTTGACTATAAGCTACGTAATGAAGAATGGGGATGCTTTTGTAAGTTTCACTATAAAATAGCATGATTGTTGCCTAACGCATTGCAGAAAACTTGCGATTAAAAGGTTTTATTTTGCATTTAGCAAATTCTAAATTTGAATAATGTCTGTGCTCCATGATTTAAAGAAGAGGAATCTTCTGACTCCAAAACTTCAAATTACAATTTGAGACATATGGAAATAGTCAGAAACAGTTTCCGGAAAACGGGAGAAGAAATGCAATCACAACAGTATGTGAAGTGAATTTTATATCAATAGAATTAATACATATTACATAGCAAGAAATAATTCATTATTGTCCCATTCACTTTTAACTAAAATGTTCTTAGAACTGCTAACGTTGTGAGAAAAGATATATGATATTGTTGTTGAAATACTGTAGTCTAATCATTATTGGACCATACTTTTACCAGTAAACCTTGTCTCTATGTGTTCACTTTTGTTTTACGTTAATTTTTCCAAATCTGTTATAACACTGCTAAGTTACATAGTAATCTATTGTTACAATCAAAATCCGTCACATGTCTTCAATTTTAAATATGAATAATTGGATTTGAGGCGTATGGGTGAAGTCTATGTACCATGTTAAAAAATAGCAAATAGACTTTTGTTCGCGCATACGCCTTATTTGTCTTTTAAATCACAATAAAATAAGTGAAACCTGAAATTAGTTTATTGATTACATGCATTGGGAGATTAGCTTTTCTTTTGATAACTTTGATTTAAAATCAAACTAATCCTACTCGAAATCACATTAGGAGTTTAAATTCGAATTGTTTATTTTTAAACAGTAAGACGTTTCACTGAGAGAAAGTACTGTAGGCTTCTTAAGTAATAGCGAAACGAGGACTAACGGATAGAAAACTTTACAGCGTGCTCTGTAATATATTACGATCCTGCGTATGTAATAATATCTTAGTCATATCTAGTACATCTGGAGTACGATTATAACCGCAATACATCACATAGTATTTAGGTACAACATACAGACGATTCCTGTCCTCATCTCGCCATGATGTACAGAGCACTTTTTTTACTGTATTGTTAAGTTACTTTGCAGATTGTTATATTTTGTTAGAGAGAAGTTATAGTCTTGAATTAGGAAGAGAAGAAAATCGTTTCTGTATAAAATTGGTTCTGTTTAAAACACAATTTTATTAAAATCCATACCCATCACCCTGCCGGGACTCGAGCCGTTGGCCTATCGCCGCACACCACATGGGCATCTGGCCGGCAAAAAGTTTATTTTTGTCTCTGAATTTAAAAATTTCAACCCATCAGAGGTTAATTCATAAGAAGAAATTGTATATGAGGCTAGTAGAAGTCATACAAGTACAAGTACTGTTTAGTCGTACAGAATAGGGCTATAAGATTACGATAATAAAGGAGACTAAAGTACTAGTCAAAGAAGAAAGTCAACGTACCAAGCAAATAACTTAATTCAAATCACACAGTTCAAATATTCTGATTCATTACTCAGCTGGTAGGCCAACAGCGTCTGCTTGATGATTAGGTCAACAACAGTAAATAGAATTCTTCAAGAAATGAAAAATATGTCTAAATAAATTTAATTAGATAAACGGAAAATGTATTTTATTATTACTGAAATGCAAGAAGTAATCATCAGTTGTTGTTTTTTTAATATTTCCAGTTCTGTTTTTATTACAACTTACTTTTCTTGAGAGATTTAGTGAGGCCGCTATAAAAGTTCATTCAGTAGAACATATGCTTAAAATGTTATATTACTCACCTTCAGTAATTTGTTTTTAATATTTTCATTGCAATTTTCAGGACATACGAACAATCCTCATTATGCAATGCATTCAAGAGGCTGAAATCTACTCATGTACTGCTAATTTCTACTTACGTTTATGTCAAAGAGCAATAATTTGAAACTTGATATTCTGCTCTCCTGATATATTATACACGAATATAACTATGCGAAAACCTATTTATGTATAAAGCCCCTTTCTCCCTGCGGAAATTTCTGTTTTCCTCACTTCTGCTCTGAATAGCTATAGAACAATCTATGCGGAAGATAATATTACTTGTCCATAGTATATCAAATGCAATTAATATAACTTCACTAAATGCATCCATTGGGGTAATTAAATGTTTTGTGCGGAGTCTGTTACCATCAAAAGGTTGTATTGCAGTTCAAACACAAGTTGCAATGTTCCTAGCTTTGTTCATTAACATGGCGCTCCAATAAAATTTCACTTGCCTGTTAGTAGTGGGGCATTCATTGAAAGATATCATCTGTAATTGTTTCAACAAGAGAATGAAATGATGTGCGATAACCGAACAAACATTGACATGATATTAACTATATGGCTTTTCACTTTTTTTAAAAAACATATTTAACTATTTTTTTTCATTAGAATGTCAATTTTTCACCAAACAAATTTTAAAGTGCTATATCGGCATGAACATTCTACTCTGGCGTTTTCCTACGTTTAATAACCTGTATACACGTTAGTTCTTTTCTACTATGCATGTTGTGGTTATTTGTAATTATATCGTGGTTGTATTTTTCTATTATTTCCTGTATTTCAACGCAACAGTTTTTTTCTATATCAAAAATACATAATTCTTCATTCACTTCTCTTTAGATTATATCAATGCATTATTCCTGAATTTGCTGCTGCTGAATATATCTTATTTTATATTCAGTAACTTTTAAGTTAGCTCAGCTTCACCGTGTCTGAATCACAACTATTACGAAAGGAAGGGTACAACTGCCGCAACTTGCCATCCTGACTGAAGGACTTGTTAATGTGCCTTTACTTCACGAAAAAAAAAAACTAGAACTTTAGTTTAACTCAGGAACGCTATATTACCCATTTTCACCCATGGTCTGAGAAGTCAGATGATGTAAAGACTATAAATGCAAATTTTCAAATATAATAATAATAATAGCATAAGGTAGCCTCACAGAAAGTGCTTTACAATCAGCAACCAGAGATGAACCAAATCGAAAAGGAGCGTGAAACAAGATCACACAAATACGCTAGAAAACTAAGAAACTAGAAATAAATAAGTTAGAACATATCGAGACTTGTACAGATATTTCATACAGTAGTAAATACTCCAAACAAAAATAACCTTGTATTTATAAAAAGAGTGCAAAGCAAATATTTAAAAATAAAATGAAATCAAATATTGAAAACATCAAAGTAATATAGCCAATATAAAGAGAACACTCTAAGAAGTCAAAATAAATTAAATAGGAAAGTAAGTTAATCATAGTAAGCACAAGGCATACCCTGAAGAAGGAAGAAAAGAAAACACGAGAACTGAAGAAAATCACTTTTTATCAATGTTTTCCTAATATTTTCGGCCATTTCTTCTATCCTTATTCTAACTGTATTATTTGATAATGAAACTAAACTCAAAGACTTACTAGCTTTTTCGCCCAGAATTGCCGAGCCTATCAGCAGCGTGTTTTTATTAATTCCTCGCCAGTAGTGTTCCTCGCTTCCCCTTTTCATCGGTAGTGACACTTTATATGAAGCACGAACAACATTTTTATACCCTTGCGTATCTCAGTTTTCTTCCTTTTTAAAGCAAAATCGTTGATTTTTTGTAACATAATCTGGTTGTTGTGTCTGCATATAACGAGATGTTGAGAGAGCTTTGCTGGTTTGATGCTCTCATTTATTGCACTGCTGACACAATACTTCTCCTTTTTGAATGGAAATAAACCTGAGATTTATGTAAGTATCAGCATATTTAGGAATCTTCTTTGCGTTACCTCCATTTGGCTTGCAATATTATCAGTCTCTGAAGAATCTAAGTTCCTGACATCACTAAGACCTACAATATTTTGAATCTCTGAAGAACTCTTCACAGAACTGAACTTAATCCAACAATCCCTGTTATAACACACTATAGTAGCTACACATGCGTAAATGGCTGTGTGCGAGCTACGGCCAGATCTAAACAACACCAAGACCGAAAAGTGATCTAATAAAAAGTGTAGCATCATACTCACGGGCAAATAAAAAGCGAAGTCCGATTGTTAGTACCACTATACATCCACAGTTAACGCCTATGGTTGCGAAACTAGAGTAATCTAGCGGATGCTTTATGAATTTCTTGCATATGCTTCCCATTCCCTTTTCATACTACCTAAATTCTCTCTTTTTACCCTACTTTTGTTTTAACTTTTACGTGTTATGTATGAGTGACGAGATTAAGTATTTACTGCAAGTATTTGTTTACATTATCTGATTGTACAGTGAAATTTCCGATTAGCGGAAACCATCGAGGCATAAAAAAACTGTCCGCTATTTTGAAATACACATTGAAACTTTTTTTAAGCAGCCATGACAAATTGAAATAACAAAATGATGTACACAATGAATATATTGTTACGTAATAATTAAAAGTTAAATTTAAAAAAGAAATCTAACTTTTGATTGCTTGAACACAAAAATTTGAGAATATGACAGTATATTCTTTTTTTTTTTTGTTAGAAATGTCTGCGGATCCCCTGAAACATTCTCACGGACGCCGAGGAGTTCGCGGACCCCAGTTTGGGAACGTCTGCTATAGAGGGATCATATGGAAAGAAACCCTTAACTCAGTATCGATGATATAAGATGAGACTTGTGAAGGATAGCCCAGTATAGAAACGCAAAAACATATAATACACATGAAGAACATAATACCCCATAACGGAATTAGAAAATACACTCAAACAAAGACTTGGTGTCCTAAGCAGTAGATAAAGCAGATCAAGAAAAGTGTAGCTAAGGCATAGTTTATACTGAATGAGAAGACATTTTATAGACATTTGATATCTAAAAATATAGTTAAAAAATAAGCCACTCACCTAAATAAGAAATAGAACAATATTGGAGAGGGAGGTACATGCATCAGAAAAGTGAACTGTATTGATAAGCTTGTACGCCATGCACTTCGCATGCTTTAATTACAGCCAATGGATTCAACAAGGAGGAAGGAAAGTCGACGCAGAAGTAAATCAAAAGGCACAACATTTCGCAATGGGGGCCAGAAAAGGTAACCCATGCCTCCTATATCGAAGATCGTACGTCGAACAAAATCTCAAGTATCACATCCAAAGCACTTCGCATGCAGCCAGTTTTCCAAACGATCAAAACTAGACTTAAAAATCTTAAACTTCTGAAACCTGAACCATAAATAAAAGGAAAATAAATTGAGCAACGGATAACTAAATAAAGCCAAGTTTAAATACATATCATCTGCCTTTTGATTTACACAAAATAAAACAATGGTGTTAACATAGACAAAGGCAATTATCAAGAAATACTTGTGCCGTGCCTTGACGTGGCTTTCGCCGAAGCAAGTGACACTAATGAGGAACTGGATGAGCCAGTTAATTCGAGTGAATCTACTAGTGAACTGACAACAAAGGAAGAAAAACAATACTTCTATTAACTCTAAGACACGTATAGAAATTGATCAAAACAGTATTTTCAAAAGAGAAAAACAAACAAAAACATGTGCAAATCGAAAGTAGTAAAACGTTAGGTACTCAAACACGGGCGTATACTCGCTCTGGTAACGAAAATAAATAAAAATAAAGTGTTTGAATAGTTTAGTGTATAAGAAACTACCGGAAAAGATGATATTGCTAAAAAATATGTATGAAAAAATAACGATGAAACGTTCCATAAACAGGAATATATCTTCCTCTCTTTCTCTGGAACACGGCCTAAGCTAGGATTGCCATCTAGCATAAATAATGTTTTCGATAATCACGTATCCAATGATGTGTTTCTTGTCATTTGCGTAGTATTGTCCGTTATATTGTCTGATAATATTGTGTTCATCTAACGAGAATCGGTTAAAATTTCAATTTTGTTTGTTCACGAGTCATAGGCCTATAGTCTTTTCATGTTTTGTTGTTTGAAATAAATAATTATATCGCAACTATTAAAAATTTAGAAAGAATGGCGAAAGCTCATCCCCCCACTCTTCATGCACTGACAATTATTTGCAAAATCAATAAATGTTGCAAACATGAGATTAACTTCGTACTTGTTAACTATAGAGAAAAATAAGCATACCATTGGATTTGTGGGAAAATTTGCTATTACAATGAGGTATCACATGGTATGGTTTTCGTTTTCGAAAAATGTAGTCTGATTCAAGATGGCTGCCGTCAAGGTCACACCTACCATACGACTTCACATAGGGCCTAATATGTACCCTCATGGTGGTTCTTCACTTTTTATCATTCACACGCAGTTTACAAGGGGTGTTAATGGACTTTTGCCTTACCCTGTAAATAACTATATCACAACACTTCAACATTCAATAAATTTAAACAACATGCGCCATGGCAACAATATCTATCATCAGGCATAATGCATACATGCCATCTATCAGCAAATAAAATTACATTGAAATCGGTGCGGGACACTTGGGTGATGTCCCTTGTAAGACTAAATAAAGTTATAAATAGAAATTACAAACTTCCGGCGAAACTTTCAGTTCTAATCGTTCATCATTCGTTGAAGAAAGATAAGATTTTAAAGTTTGAGGAACATCATAGCAGACGACACGGAGGAGAAAACTTGACACTTCATACCTTTCCGTTATTAACCACCTTGCTGATAAGTAACATACTACAGGGACCAGAATAACTCTTCGTTGTATCGCCTATTACAACGGGCTACTTTCAAAATTCCCTTTAAATTAGAGAGATCCTCATTTATTTCATTATAATTCACTGCGGTCTAAACATGGCCGCTTATTTTTGTGGTAGATATTGCCATCCATGCCTCATTCTTGTAACAAAATGTTTTTATATTCCAACAGATGAAAATAGAAAGCGAAGCAAATATAAAGGAACGAATATTAACTATAAGGATATTATGAATTGGCTATAAATAGCTCAAATTACATAATCTTATACAACACTTCTACCTATGGAAGAATATTATAAAGAAAAGATAGATAAAGGAAAAGGAAGAAGGAGAAGACGAAGAATGTCTAATAAGCGATCACAGATCAGCCTCTTCTGATATCTGGACCAACTGGGAAGCTGCAATTTCGCACCAAAATTTCGGCATCAATGGGAAGATTCCCAGTGACAGCCGAAAGAGGAAAATGATAGAAAATAAACAAATGAAGAATAGAATACGGAAGCAACGTAGAGATCAATACAGTGTAACCAAATGTAGATGTGAACCAACCCTAAGAATGGGAAAAGTTATAAGAAAATAAATATTATGTAAATAATAGGTATGTCCATGTATGTGTCATGTATACGTAAAGGTCGTAATGCTTGTGTGTATAATTATTATTCTTAGATTTTAATTAATTTCATTATAATTTGCTTAGAATATTCAGAATATAAAGACTTCACTTTGTGCGTAATTTGTATGAATTATAGTTTGCCTTATGTCCGTCCATAAACGGAAAGTTTCTTTCTTACTTGCTTACTTTGTAGCAAGAAAACGACTCATCGTCACATTTAACATTATGAGTATATTTTCCTTCCTTTGGTTATAAAATCTACGCAAAATTATATGACTCATGCAGGTATCGACAGTCTGGAACCTATGTAGTATAGTAGTCTGTAGTTATTTGATGTCCTTAGTACGATTCTAGGAAGTACGTTACTTCTTTGTTTCGGTTTAATGTCATTTGGGACTTTTTCTGTATCATTTATATGGTTGTTATGACCCTTAATGTTAATACGAAGTATCAAGTCCAGATGTGACTTTTAGTTTGAACCAACAGACGCGGTCAGAAATTAGTCGATCGGAATCTTACTCACGTTGGAATAACCACGCATGTGTCGTGCACGTATTTGTGCTCCTTTGTTTCTGTGGAAACCGTCTCAAAATACTAACTTTGTATTAGCAGTCATCATCGATCAAACGATAGATAAAAATCACGGAAATCTGAACTATGTGAGATGTTCTTTAAGTTAATTTATTCGTGCTCACAAGAAACGCTTAAGTTTCCTCCTTTGTGTCAACGTATTGAAGCAACGTAGTCGACCGCTTATTTGTATTTAAGAGGAGCAAAGTTTTCTTTCTGTATCGTGTATTATTACGAGAAACCATAGTTTCACCATTTGTTAGTTGTGAAGTGTTGGGGACTTCCGAACTCGAAATAGCGCAAGCGTGACGAACCTGATGATTGTGTGCGTAAAGGGCTAACATTCGCACGATGGAACTCTCTGCTCAAAGTTCGTTGGGTCATCATCTTTGCTTGGCCGGAGATTACCTTCATTAATGTGATGTTTACACATAAAGAATTCTGTCCGTAATAATCGTATGTGGGAGCACTTCTTCCTATTGGATGATTCGTCTAGGGACGTTTTCAACATTGGAAACCAGCAAGTGTGACTGAATTAACCCCTCCCTCCCCCTCTCTTATCGATCTCCAACTAAACTACTCGTGGATCGCAAAATTGTAAGGAAACACCTGTTTATCCTTAGCCAAGGAAGCGCATTGAAATTGTAAGTGCATGGTTATGTTATTTTTGTTAAAGATTATTGATAGGCCTACATTTGAAAAGAGGTAGATAGAGCTCTCTTTCGCGCGCAAATAAAACTTGTTTGCCCAACATATATTGTATATTAATTGTGTATTCTATTCATGTGTTTCTTTCTTTTATATAATACTAAAATTCAGTGTTCTAAATTAGAAATGCGGTGTTTATATTCAATCCCTTTATTCGTCACTTGTTATGTTTTGTGTTTCTAAACAAAGTCAAGACTTTTTTGGGCAGATTTTTTCCTCAGTGTCTTCCGTCAGATGCTATATATAACATATGTCTCTCGCTGGATTTTAATTCTACTGACGTGTTATACAGGTGATCCCACATTTCCATCCCGGCATCTAAGATATCAGTTTCTGTTATCTCATTAAGGTGACTACGGCTGGGAATTGGTACGGAATCGTCAACCTAAGAACTATGTCACCAAGATCTAGTGACCATTTTATACCTAAGGTTTAAACTTTATAATCTATGGTTAATATAATACGTCTAAAACATTATGATAGAATAAAATCGATTATAAAGAATTGCAGTGTAAATCAGATACAGTGATATAAAACTGTGATTTTAAAGCAGAATTTATAACATTTGTATTTCTGTTAAGTATAACCTAAACGTGGTAACTTGAATTTACGCGCGTGTATATTTATTGTTACGTAGTCTTGTACGGCGAAAGAAATTTGTTTAGTAATAAATACATGGAATTTAGATTTTTCTTTGGTAAATGAAAACATTGTAAACATCCTTTCACATCTGGTCGTCTTATGGTCTGGAGTGTAACAGAACTCAAGTTTTCACGTGTTGCTTCAAAAAAGGTAACGGAATTTTTTACGTTCTGTTGTATCTCAACTAGAGGAAGTGTCGCCTGATACACCACCCCCCCCAAAACCTCTCCCCTTCGTTGCTAACTTTCCCGGTAAGATTGTGGGTTTTACGACAACGTTGTTTTTTTATTGGATACTGTAAGCAATATGTTTTAACATGGACTAAAGTTTAGTGGAATTTCTCCAAAAGGAAATTGAGATAATGAACAAGGCCATATTTCGTGATATAAGCGGCCAATTAAAACCGATATCTGGCAAAATAGAGGAGAAAATAGACGATCAATAGACGCTTAGCATCATTATCTATAAAATTGGTCGAACAGTCTTCCAATATTCAAGAGTAGTCATTGAAAAAAAAACGACCAGTCTGTTACGCGCATATCGCGATGAATGTAAGCAGTCACGATTAGAATTATCTGAAACGTTGGTTTCTAGCATTCAAGAGTTGTCAATTCCTCTTGACAAGAATCTTCAATTAACAAATGCTTCTTTGGATGAAAAGGTTGACTCTAGCGCTAAAACTGTAGTTATAGTTATAAAACAGGATATTAACGTGTTATTGCAGAATAAATTAGCTTCTTTTGAACACGAAATGCAATAGAAACTAGCTATGTGCTTGGGAAATATTGAGAACCACGCCGGCCAGCCGACTAATGCAACTTCAAGGGTAGGTGCCTTTGAATCAGAAAACGCATCATGCCAACGCAATCTATCAACTAAGATGGGAATAAAAGCGAATGCGCTGACACAACATGTAAACAGTCATTTACTTGAGACTGTAACGCGTAAATAATTTGACCTCGCAAATTACTATTTTGCGTAGAAAACATGAGCATTTTCGAAGGAATTATGATCAGTTACAAACACGTTTATGTCAGTTAGCTAACACAAATCTTGTTCACAATGAAAACCTGGTGCGACTGGTCGAAAATCGTAATCAATTGGTTGAAGAAACCGCTATTCCTTTAACAGTCGATAATGCTCGAATTACACCTCCAGCGTCCTGCACTCCTCTTGATGACGTTGAGTTACTACAGTCACGTGGTTTGGCGGAGAAAAGGAAATTATCGGTTTGTTATCAAAGTGAAGAGAGTGACATTCGTCACACGCACAGCAGCTGTTCTACTAGATCTGTGCAATCAAGTTGTAAAGATCTACAGGGTTGTCCAAGTCCTCGTCACCAGATGCATGGAATAGAAAAGGTATGTCAGTCTAGTGCATCTTTTTCTTGAGATTCTGATCATACAGATATTAACAGTAGGAAAAGAAAAAAGAGCGTAAAGGTAAAAGTCCTGCTATTACTTTGAAATTAAACAATTTAAATCAATTTGTTCGTTTCTCTGGCATTCCAAGTTCTACTCCGGCCTCAAAATATCTAAAATTGATTCTACAACAGTTTGAATTCGTCGGTATAGATAGGAATGAGTATTTGAAATATGTTTCTTATACCCTGAACGAACCGACAAAGTTGTGGTTCGACGAAAGTAAACATAACTTGCGAGATGTTGACGAATTTTCTGTACAGTCACGAATGCAATTTGAATCATTTTCTATTGTGATCGAAAGATTAATGATTCTGCGAAATTTCAAGATTCAACCCGTCCGTGCACAGTACAGTTGCTTCCTTTGTGATTACTCTGTATCAAAATTTCAAGAAGCTTTCTCCGTTTGTGTCAGAAGCCATGATTTTGAGTGAACTTACCTCAATGTTACCGTGAGGTTTTAAGGACGAACTCCCGGTTCACCCCGTATATGATTTTTGCAACTATGTCTCAATCAAAAGAATCGAATCGTTATATTTTGATCGAAAGAATTAAGAAAATAAGCAAGCGTCAGCCGGAAATTTTAAACAAGGCGGTGGTGGTGTTCGGCATCCTTAGTAAGCTCGTGTACAACAGGTGGAAAGGTTTGGTAATAGAGCTGATGGACAAAACATAAATTGCCGTTGCTGGGCAACGCAGTTCCAAGTACTTCCGGTTTTCATGCTCCTGGGGATCAACAAAAGAATTCTTAACGGGCTGGTAGAAAAAGGGAATATAATAGTAGAGATAAGAGGTATAGAGATCGTCAGAAACAGTGTAGTCCCAGTGATGATACGAACCGTGTATATGTTCATGACCGCAGTAACAAAAATCGGCAACATAAATATGTTTGTAGCAGAACAAACAAAGGAAATTTGGGGAAATATGGACGTTTTAAGCAACGTGATGTTGGTGGTGAAAGTCTTTTAGTTGATTATGATTATGACTGTGCGCAACAAACACCCAATTTAAGGACGTAATCGGAAAACTAAAATCCATCCTTGTCATTGGGTCTGACAGGATTCAGTGTTGCATCGCGTATGGCCCATCTGTAGCTGCTTGTAGAAATATTATAATATGTAGCTTGTGCACTCAGGAATTTTTCGAGAAACAGGTGAGAAGATGAAATTTCCTATAGACCCAATCCACGACACCTCGATCGTGATACTGTCCATTGTTCTCCTTTTTACGTAGATATAAACGGTGTCGAGCTTGTCAACCTCGCTGACCCCAGTGGCGATGCAACCTTACTTTCTTCCGCCCCCTGGATGGCTATAACGCATGACGTCACGAGGGTTGTTTTGTGTCGTGATCTCACATTAGTGAATGTCACTGGAAAAAGGAAAAGAAACGTGAAGGGGCGTTGCATAATTCCCTTCCACTTTGAAAGCATTTGCATATGAGTGCAGGCATATGTATTAGACGGCCTGAAAGAACAATTGTTGATAGGACGTGGGGAGTTAACACAGTTAAAGGTGGTGCTGGATTTTTGAAAGGAAAAAATCATCTGGAAATACAATGATCTCGTAGTCAGAATCCCATTAATACCAGAAAGCGGGAGTATAATTCCAGTCCTACAGTTGGAAAGAAAGTTCTCAAATTTAGAAGAATGCAATGACAATGGGTATGTCATTTATGAAACAAACTGTATATCTTCCGCATGCACGAAGGATGGAGGTGATAGGGAAGATGTGTTTGTGAAACGTGTTGCTTCCATTGAAGAAATTGATTCAGTAGTCCAGCGATCGTCTTGGTTAACTGAAGAATAATTATGAGTTCAGGAAATTGCTATTAGAATTTAGGAATTTATTTACTAATTACCATGATGTGTACAGGATTTCGAGGCAGATGTAGACGTGGAAACTCACAGCTCTTGCAAGGTAAAGTATACACAGTTCCTCTAAAAAAACGAGATTTCGTGAAAAAAGAACTTCGAAAACTCATGGATTTAGAGATAATTGGGTACGAAAGCAATTGTCATAACCACTCCCTTTGTGTAGTACCCAAACAAGGATCTTCATTTCGCTTACTTAATAATATGAGAAATATTAACAGTAAGGTGAAACTTCTGAGAGTCCAATCAGAAAGAATGGAGGATTTGTTGATGCGTATCCAGGGGAACGCATTGGTTTACCTCACTTGACATATGCTGTAGTTTCTACCAGAGCAAAATTTCGAAAGCTTCACAACCTTATTTCGCATTTAATTTTGAAGGTCGACAATTTTCATTTCGTAAAGCAGCCTTTGTTTTAAATATAGTGGTGCAGCTTTGAATGCAACCCTGCAGAAGTTATTAGGACCTGATTTTTGCATGCCAAAATTTTGAGATAGCTTGACGACTGTTTGGTTTCTAATATGACATTCTATGAGCAGCTGACACTATTAAGAGAAGTGTTTTTCTATAAACTATTACGCTATTCGTTTGCACCGGAATCGGTTAAAGAACAATCTTTTGAAACAATCAAGAACAAATCACAAACACATTATGAAGCTCGAACAAATTTGATAGTGGAACGTTATAGATTTCTTTCTTCGAAAGATAAGCATTTTCAATCTGCCAAGATTTTATACTGCTATTGCGAAAACAAGCTGGAAAATTCAATTCCGGAAATTCAGCTGAAAATATGCTACGTGATCAAATTGTCATATTTATATACGATGAAAATACAAGGAAACGCATGCTACTGAATATGAAACTTAATCATCATAAGGCGATTGACATCAAAGGACATGTAGACAGGGATGCTTAATATTTCACAACACTCACCAGGTCACCACCAGAATTTTATTTTTCTATAGGAAATTCTTATCCATCACCAAATAATCCAGTTCATTCTGATTCCAGACAGCAGCATCAAAATAAAAGATTTTGTTTTCTATGTGAAATGAATATGACAATTTGGCTCATTGTTTCGCAAGTAGGTTGCAATATTTTTATTGTGTGAAAATTAGTAATTTATCATTAGTATTGTGAACGTCTAGAACTTGTCCTGTGAACGTCTGGCTTCGTCTTGCAATTGTGTTCAATTATAGAGAAATTATTCCTCTATTTGTGGGGACAAATATTACGTAGACTTTAGGTTTTGTTATTTGGGGGCTAAAGAGAAGTCTACTCGAGCGTAACTCAGATAAAGGTTTGAGCATTCGCAAATACGAGAGGGACGTTCAGCGTGAGTTAAGTGGATATTAGCCCTAATATAATGGTAACTTCTGGGATAGAGTACATTCTAGCTTTAGGAATGAAATGGATAACAAGATTTTACATTTTCCCTAAAAAGGCGCAGAAT